>JARFJB010002342.1:320000-580000 GCA_036346205.1 Vesta saturnalis | reverse complement strand
ATGACTTAATTTACATCACTTCTGCTAAATCCCGAAAGTGATGAGTGAGTTTGATTGGTTTTTAACGAATTTCATTAAAGCATGTGCCGCTTAAGGCTCTTTATTAGATTCTTTGTAAGTACGGTAAAGGCTAACTTGTAAGTTTTAGCAAGGAAAGAAGGACTTTTTCTTGTTTTATCTGTTGAAAGTATGTACAAAACGTATTAATTTTTTATGAGCTTCCTCAATTTTATTATAAAGCACGTTAATTTATGACTATGTAAAGTATGTACATCTTTTCACTATACTAAAGTGGAACCGAAAATATTTTCTATTCTTGATAAACATCTTTTATTTCCATTTTATAGCATGTTTTGTTGGAGAGCGATGTTAAGGTTTCCATTTGTATATTGAAAAGAATATCAAAAGCATAAAATTTATTTTAGATATTGAGTAAGGACTTCAGGTTTTTGAGTTTCTTTAATGGATGCGATAGTAATACATCGAAAAAAAGGTCGTGTGTATTACCCGTTTGTTGTGAGTTATTCATTTATATCAGCTTTTTATTGAAATATCAAACGGGTAGGTCTTCTCTACGGTATTTCGCATATTTTTCACGAATACAGTTTGTAATTGGTTCGTTTATGCAAAGCTGCGTATGAAAGAACTTTGGTGCTTCGCGAAATGGGGGCGCGTTTTGTCAAAAGAGCACAAGGAAGGTATACGGCTAACCGGAGCATTGTCTGTAGGGCTTCCCGTTTGTTAGAAAATACGCTCTTTAACTTTTCCATAACACGCTATCGATTGATTTTGTTAATATTTTTGCTTACTTTTCTTACTGCGAAATTTAAAAATAGGGCCGTTTTAACGCGTGCAACTGATTATAGATTCTTTAGCGTAAGTTTGAGTCAGTATCATTAATATTCGACTGAATACTTAACGAACGCGGTTTTCCTCGTTATTGCGTTTACATAACCGCTCCCTCGTATTTTCACTCAAGACGAGTAATTTATCTCCCACATAATTTTTGTTTACTAATTATTCCAACAATTCTGAAAATGGGTTATTTTATTATTCTAGCTGCTTGTAAATTAGAAGCTTAATTAATTTCCATGCATGTTTATTGTTACAGGAATGGAGGCCATTATGTCGGAATTTTTCAATGATACTACAACTGCCTTTTATATTATTTTGATAGTGTGGATTGCTGATCAATACGACGCTATATGTTGTCATACTTCTATTACAAAACGTCATTGGTTGAGGTAAGTCCATATTTATTTTAATTAACGAATTTGTGGTACCGAGATTTCAAATGACAGAAAACGAATGAAAATTCCGCTTAATGTTGGAAAACCACATGTGATTAATGTTAACGGTAATTTATCGTTCAGTGACATTTCAAACTATCCTGTTTATTTATTAATATGAATATTCAATACCCAGTGTTGAAAGTATTTCACGAACAATAAGATTCGATGTAAAAATTATACGAATTCATCATTTGTTTTTGCGAATTAATACGTGAATGAACGATAAACTAATGAATGCATCTCGAGTGGTAACAAACCTTAACATTTTTCGCATAAATTACATAAACGCTAAAGGCTAAGTTACCATTCTAGATACGTTAATTACTATAACGTACTAAAGTAATATAATGTATCTAAAGTGGTAAGTTAGCTTTAACATTTGAACATAGGTAATTTACCACTCGAGATGCGTTCATTAGTATATAGTTCATTAACGCATAAATTTACAAAATCAAATAATCAATGCGTAAAATTTTTACTTCGAATCGTATTATTCGTGAAATGCTTTCAACACTATGTATTCAATATTAATATTAATACAGGGCTAGGATTTGTATGCACTTAAAAATGCCAAAATATGTATGCACGTATGCACTATAAAATGCTGAAATATGCACTTAAATATGCTCTTAAATTGGAGATATATGCATTAAAAGCAATATTTTATAGAAAATATGCGTTTTGCAGTTCGGAAAAAGAAATCAAAAAATAAAAATAATCACATTAATTTATTTATAAAAGATAATACAACTTGACAAAATAAATTTAGCCTATATATTAAATGAATTACTATTTACAATTATATACATTTTTAAATTATCAAAAGTAAAACTTTGTCGATTGTCTGTAAAAATATTTTTATACTTGGAAAAACTCCTTTCAACATCGCAAGATGTAACTGGAGTGTATTTATAATTGTTCAATTCGACTATACTATATTCTTCCAGTTCATCTGCGATAGTAGTTTGACCAGTTATTGCGTCATCTATTTTTCTAATTAAGGCAAAACCTACATTTTTCTCTAAAACATATTTCATTTTTTTATGTACTGCAAGCCCCTTTGGATCTTTAGCTTTAGCAGGAGAGGTACTAATATTATCTACCAGATTAATACTTTCTGAAATTGAACAACCTTGTCTTTCTAATAAAGTAATTGTTTTTGACAAACAAGCAAAATTTGAAAAAACAAACCCAAGTTCTTTAATTGTATCAAAGTAATTTGGATAATATTCTGCTGCAGACAGCCAGGTACCTCATCTTGTTATTACAGGCTCTGGGGACAGTGGTATTTGGTGTGCTATTTCCTTAAATGCATGTATACGATGTGGGGTTTTGCGAAAGACTTACTTAACGTTTGAAATTAAATTATTCACTTTTGGATGTACTTTCCGCACTTTTTCCGCGACTCTGTGTAATCCATGTGCCAGGCAGGTGAGATGAATCATCTTCCAGTATAAGACTTGAAAGCCTGCTCCAGCCTTGAGCATGTAAGGTGCTGCATCAGTAACAAAAAGGAGCACTTTCTCGTACTGAATACCCTGGGGCTACAAAAGAGCCATGGAATCATTAAACAATTTTGCAATTGCCGAATTATTTGTATTTTCAAAAACATCCATGATTAAAAGATATGAACTGGTATTCGCCTCTCCAGTTAAAATGCCTATTATAACGTTAGCAACGTATCTGAAAATAAATCTTTACTAGAACAAATCTTTAGTTGCAACAACAAACTTAAATCATTATTTAAACAACAAACAATGAAATATTCTTGATTTCGTAAAACCTTCGTATTAGTACATCAGCCATTTAATCTAAAAAAACAATAATTAAGTTTCTACGTACCTGCCAACGCTGTCTGTAGAAACCCAAATATAATTGTCACCTATAGCTCTTCTAATTAATTGGATGGTATCATGGTACAAGTTAGGTAAGTAATTTTTTCTAAGAGTAGATTCATCAGGCGTAGGGGTTTTTGAAATTTCTTCTAAAAAAATTCGAAATGCGGCAGTACACAGTTTTTTATTAAACTCCGCAGATTTATTACTAGCACTACTTAAATTATTAAGACATCCCGGCAACAGAGAGTTTTTAAACCCACACACTTTTAAATAAAATATTACAAAATATGCATGCATTTAGAAAAATCATTAAAATATGCATTTATATGCACTTTCAAATTCACATATGTGGTGCACATACTCATAAAACATGTTTATACTTCACTTTGCATATGATTACTGTAAGCAAAAAAACATGCAAATGCATAGAAATCCTAGCCCTATTAATAAATAAACGTGATTATTTGAAACTCAAAATAGGTAATGTTTTATTATTTGTTTATGCACCCTGTGATATACCGTTTTGAAGCCAACCACACAACTCTTTAAAAGTTTTGCACGGTTCTAATTCAGCTCATAGCTGGAATGTACAAGACTAAATTTTTCAGAAAAATGGCAAATTTTCAATTATTTTACCCCGCTTTACCAAAAATAAACGAA
This sequence comes from Vesta saturnalis, assembly GCA_036346205.1. Taxonomy (NCBI): domain Eukaryota; kingdom Metazoa; phylum Arthropoda; class Insecta; order Coleoptera; family Lampyridae; genus Vesta; species Vesta saturnalis. The sequence continues at coordinate 576,210 of JARFJB010002342.1, read as the reverse complement.
CTGTGTTAATACATGTTTCATTCTCTAGAGAAAAGACAGGGTGTCCCGCATTGGTAACAAAAATGTTCCTATAATGCACTGTCCGAATCTCAAAGGTTTCTGACTCATGAAGGTTTTTAGTTTTCTTAACATTGTCTGACTCAACGCATCTTCCTTGAGATTAAGCTTAAAAAATCTGAATGGTACATTTTAAAGACAAATGAACTTTCATTCTAAGACGTGGTTAGTTTCAAAACGGTATATCACAATGTAAGGTGGTCGCACGTGATGGGGGCGTATCTCTAGCAAATGGTGAAAGCGTCGGATTTCAGTCATAGCGACGAATGACGTTCCTTGGATCATTAGACAAAGTTAATAAATATACGAAAAAAAGCGCGCCTTATTTAAAACTTGTTTTTTCTTATGCAAATAAAAAATGTTCAAAAAAGACCAGAATAAAATAAATTTGCTTTTCACCATAAACGAATTACAGTAATCACGTAGGGATCTAGCCCTCTTTGAATCTTATGGCGTTTGACAAACATTTTGAGTACCACATTTCAAAAGAAGAAGAAAAATTTCGCTTAATGTTGGAAAAAATGTGGTTTTTTAATAAGTGCAGTTTTGTAGAATGTGATAGTTAATAGTAATTTATCGTTCAGTAACGTGTTGAGCCCTAGTTAACATGCATGCATGGATGGATGTTAAGGCACCTTAAACACACATGCATAAACAAATAATTAAACATTACCCATTTCGCGTTCTTATGATCATGCTTATTTATTAATATTAATATTGAAAGCATTTCACGAACAATACGATTCGAAGTAAAAATTACGTGCATCCATTATTTGTTTTTGTAAATTAATGCGTTAGTGCACGATAAACTAATGAACTCATCTAGAGTGTGTAAGGTTATTTTGCCGCGTCATGTATGTGCAGTATTGTAATAACGTATGTGACGTATTTTGAGTGCAACTGAAGTGAGTTTGCACGAAAAGAATTTTTTTTGTGTATTCGTAATGTTGGTGCAAATGATACGCCACTGGATTTTTAATGAAGCCTTAGTTATCGTATGAAGGAATATTTGAATGTTATAGAAAGATTTTCGTGCTGAAAGCGTTAAATTTGGTTGAGAAATAATGTTTTGAGTAATTTTTTATTAACACGGTACTGTTAAAACTACTCATCTTTTTGCTACTGTGTATGAAGGAACTTGAACTAAAGAAATGGTTGTAGACGTACGAATGAGTGAGTTTATGGTATATTGAAATTATATTAACCCTTTGTTGTCCGACGGTACTTTTAAGTGCCGGTGAATTTAAACCAATATGTAGTGCCTATACTTCTCTTTTGTCCAGTTTCGCTTAATATTTAAACTAATGACTGCGTTTTGCGCTTGCTCAGTGGCTTTCATTGTAATTCACGATCACCACTTGTTTGAGTTGGTGCAGGTGCGATATATGCGTTGTGCTTTAGCGATATTTGAAGTCAACTTTTCTTCTAATTCGTAGTGGTAAGTAATATTTTATTTCTATAACGTAAATTGTAATGTTGTCTATCTGCTGACGTAGTACTTTTAGTCCTGTGGTGTTTTATTAGACATATATTACGTTGTCTTTCACACGCCGTAAATGTACCGTCAGGAAATGTAAATGACACCCTTGCATGTGGAAAAATTCAAAGATATCCCAAAAAACTTGACTGAAGACAAATCAATAAAACACGGAGATTACGATTACCGTTACTTCAACACCCATATAGTAATCTATAAATGGAAGGTGGTTTATTTTACAACAAACTTTCATCGGACTGAAGAAAGTAGTGTAAAGCGTACAGATAAGAACGGGGATAAACTAGTAGTAAAATGTCCTTCAGTTGTTGATGATTACAACCGCCAAATGGGCGGTGTTGATCACGCTGATCAATTTGGGACAAGTTATGGAATGAATCAATCACAAGTCCAAAAAATAGTCTTTTGGGGTTTTCTTGATATAGCCTTCGTAAATTCTTACATAATGTACTGCCAATCACGAGAAAAAATTAGTACACTGAAGTTTAGACGATCTATCTTTCTAGGATTGATGAATATGGACACAGTTAAAGGAAAACGAAAGAGTGGACAGTTAAAAGCAGTACCAAAACATCGAAAATATAATTACAGCGGGCCTGATGATACCCGTTTAGCCAATAAAGGGAGCCATTGGGTTATATATGATGAAAAAAGGGGCCGATGTGAGTGTTGCAGTGCCTGTGCTATTCAGTCTCGTCCGCATAGTAAAAAATGCAGCGCCTGTGGTACATATTTATGTTACAATAAGAAAAAAATTGTTTTCTACACTATCACGATGTTAATTATTAATAAAAAGTAATAGTACATGATTATACAAAAATGTTATTCTAATTATTTACATACGGTATCTCCCCTCATTTCACACATTGACCCTGTGAAAAATTCTGACGGTACTTATGAGTCCAAAATTTTGAAAATTTTAATCGGTCACTGCAAACATTTGAAAAAATCGTAATTTCTAGTAAGATACGCAAGAAATGGGGAAAATAAAGAAAAGTGAGAAAAAATCACGTTCACTAAGGTTGGGTAACAAAGGGTTAACGTGCAGTAAGGAATATGGATGCATGTTCTTGATTGTGGAAATTTTTGGTAATGTTGTTTAATATTGGTAAATTGAATGCGTATGTGTACGTAAAGGGACATTAGAATGGGATGATTTCGCGAAAATGATGCGGAAATAAAATTCGCGCACATAAAAGTATGTATGAAAAGACGAACGACCTGGTGAATATACTGAATGAATGTGGTGATGATAGATGATTTACTCGTGGAGATTTTATAAATTTTCACGTAAAATAAAGATGGCGGCGGGTGTTGTACAGGGTAGCGTGGTTGAGTCCATGTTGGACATTGTGACGCGATGTAGAGACGCAGTAAATACGCGATTGTGATAGGTAGATTTCGAATTTAGCACGAGATGCATTTGGAAAGGAGGGCTAAAGGCATATAAGGGAGTGCCCGTCTTGAGACAAGGGAGAAGCTTAAGCGTTGACGAGAGTAGACGTCGCGCGCGCAGGGTTATGATTAACGCTTAGAATGTTTTAGTGCGGGAGTTTTGTTTATGAAAATCGTAATGTTTGCATCGTATAAGTAGAACGACTGCAATAACCCTTAGTGGGATTGATAATAAGTAGACATTCATAAATAACCCAAGTAGTAAATTGAGGGTTATTTTTTTTCAATAAATGAAAAGCGCTTATGTATATCTGAAAATTAAACAAGTATTTTGTTAAAAGTTTTTAGTACAGCGCCTGGCATTACAACAGTTTTATAGGCTTAAGGTAACCACTTAAGTTAACGGACCGAAAATTGTAAAAGTAGCTTAAAGAAGTGGTGGTTTTATGAACGTTCGAAGTATATTTGTACAATCCTTACCAAATACAATTCGATTGTATAAAAAAGCAAGTAAGAGATTGGATATCCAAAGGGGAAGAAAACATACTCCTTGTGTTAAACGTGTATTAGTGAGAGCTAACATCTATACATAAATACGATGTTATGCTAAATGAAAGAAAAATAAAAGGACCATGAAGACATGTGAATGAAGAACTGTTCGCGGGTGAGTTAAAGGAATACGGTTGTTGTGTGTGTACCCAAACTGTTGGGCAATTTAAAGGCCGTTAGCAAATAAAGGATTACGTCTCACCGATTAAATAGACTACATATCATACCGGAAGAAAACGAACTAAATGACCTTTATTGTAAGAATTAGCTATAAGACTTATTGACGAATAACAGCACGATCACCTTTTTAAGATAACTTTCTTTCTTTGATTTGACGATTATTCATTTCAAGTTAAAAAAAAAAGGTAATCAAGCTGTGTCGATATTTTTGTGTATGTTTAGTTCTAAGATTGGGTATTTGTTTTAATTAGGGCTATTTGGTGGTTTCGACCACTTTTGTGTAAATATTTATCCACAATATATGTACAGAGTGTTTAAATTATTTCGTTGTTTATTTGTGATATTGACTTGACTGGTTACATATTTTTAATAATTGAAAGTAATCTTTACCTTATTTTATTTTGGAGATTAAGGATCGATCTGACATCTTGTATTGGTCAGATCATTCACCAAATTTCAGTAAAAATTTGGAAAGTAAAGCACATTAGTAACAAAATACTCAATTTTGATTTAGTATTTCCATAAAGCAGAACGTTTATATTTGAAGTGATAAAGCATAAATATGTTTATGAATATCTAACTACGATCACTAAAGTTGGTATTTTATTAAAATATAAAGAGATCATTAATGAGGAAAACGCTAAGCTTTCTAACGTTGAGTTATTTAGCAATTAACGAGTAGTTTTCATTGAGATAACGAATATAATTAAATCGTTTCGTTTATTCATTTTGTGTTAGAGGTTTTTCTAAATTTGGTTCATTAACCGTTGCAGATTTAAACTGGTAGATATGCGAGGGACATTGTAAGAACTACATAAGTTAACGTTTTATTTTTATGAATTGGAGTTTCAATTTATAAAAGGTGTGTTCATTAAATTATAACGACCCGTGTATCACTCAATTTTCTGAAGTTTTGAGTTGATTTGTTTGGAAGTGTGTTTGACTTTGAGAAGTTAGTGTATGAGTTTACTGAGTAAGCTTCAATCCTGTTTTCCACAATCAAACAGGATTAATTTACCATCTCGCCCAAGAGGATTTAAGATTGTGGTGGCGCCAAGAGTACTGAGCTATATAAGTTGTGAATTTATGGTAAGTGTAAGGTGTTTGAGCTTGTTATTCAATCATTTTACACCTTATCTCGACCTCGTCCATTTTCACTGTAGCTGGCTTGGCAACCCGCTACTAATGTAAGCATACGCGACGTCTAGTGCGGATTGGACGTGTAACGAGTGGTAACGAGCCGTAATATTTTTCGCATAAATTCCAGTCCTCAAATGTTAAGGATAAGTTACTCCTCTAGCTACGATAATTAGTGTAACGTACTAAAGTACTGTAACGTATCCTGAATGGTAACTTGGCCTTAACATTAGAGCATATGTAATTTATGGGAAAAATGTAAAAGCTTGTTACCACTCGACATGCGTTCACTAGTTCATCGTTCATTGACGCATTAATTTAGAAAAATAAATGTTATTTGCGTATAATGTTTACTTCGAATCGTATTGTTCGTGAAATACTTGCAACACAAATTCAATATTACTATTAATAAATAAACGTGATCATTTGAAACGCAAGATGGGTAATGTTTAATTATTTGTTCATGCACCCTATGCATCTATGTTAAAAGTGCCTTAACATCCAGCTATGCATGCATGTTAGATAGGGTTTTACATGTCACTGCAACGATAAATTTCTGATGGCATGTAAATGTATACATTCTGATAGAACAATTATTCATTTGACAATCATTCTACTTATTAATTTGTTTTATATCCAATAAACAATTACGATAATATCACTAATGTTTTAAATATAATTCTACAATTTATTTTATACAAGGTGATTCTAAAATAGGTGGTCAAAATTAGGGAGCTGATGCAGGATAGCAATGCAAACAAAAAAGTTCCTATCAACTTGGGTCGTAAAACGCACCATTACGGAGATACAGTGTGTTTAGTTTTCAATGTAATAAGTTAATTTATTTAATATTTCCGTTAGTTTTCAATAAATAGCTTTCAAGTTTGTAGCATTGCCTATAATTCTTATGCCAAATAACGTGATTTATCTGTGTCCTCCATTTTCCTGTATACTCTGTTGCAGTCTTCTCATAATTGAATATACTACACGATTTAGTCTTTGCTCTTGTACTATTTCATTGAAAGCGTCTTCAATTCGCTGGCGCAGTTCCTCAACAGTTTCAATCAACTTATGAAACGCGAGGAGGCATGAACAGGACCCCAACTTTCTTTCAAATATCATCTTTAGCGATGAGGCTACTTTCACCAGAAGCGGAGGGTTTAACATGCATAATGAACATGTTTGGGCCGATGAGAATCCGCATGCCAGAAAAACTACTCATTACCAACATTCTTTCACAATTAATGTCTGGGCTGAAACACTTGGGACTGAACTTCTAGGCTACCGCATTCTCCAAGGTAATGGAACCGGAGAAACGTACCACGATTTTTTATCCAATCAACTTTATGAACTTTTGGAAGACGTTCGTTTAGCGAGAAGGCGTGCCCTATGGTACATGCATGATGGGGCCCCTCCCCATTTTATTCGACAGTGTCGTATATGGCTATCCGAAAATTTTCTAAATCAATGGATAGGCCGAGGCAATGAGGCTCCTTTAATTTGGCCCCCTAGGTCACCAGATCTCAATCCTATGGATTTCAATGTTTGGGGACAAGTGAAAAATAAAGTATATGCTCAGTTGATTGAAACTGTTGAGGAACTTCGCCACCGAATTGAAGACGCTTTCAATGAAATAGTACAAGAGCAAAGACTAAATCGTGTAGTATTTTCACTTATGAGAAGACTGCAACAGTGTCTACAGGAAAATGGAGGACACTTTGAGAATTGAAATGATATCATTATCGGTAATTTATTTATATTTTCTGTTAAATCTGTTTATAATCATTTATTTCAATAATATTCTACTGACTTCTCCGAATTGTAATAATACCAATAATTGAGAATTGAAATGTGAAATTGAGTTTTATTCGGAAATGGTTACAGATAGCGAGCTCAATAAGGTATACGAAGTTGTCGAATTTTTAGTTCTGGAATGTAAAGCCAGCATTCTTAAATGTTTTATTTAATGCCAAAGACTTTTTGAAGTCGGCTATTTATATATTGAACTGTAGATTTTGTAATTCTGTTTATATTGGACAAACACTTAGGAACTTTGGTATTAGATACTAGGAACACATTAGTTGTTACAAATATAATCGCACAAACAAATCAAGTTAATCAATATTTAATAGTAAACAATCACAAAACAATGTTAAATTTTTACATTTTTGTAATAAAAAAGAAAAAAAGAGATGTTTTGGAAGCATTCGAAATTTATAAACATAAACAGAAGGTACCTTTAATGAACAAACAGATTGATCTTATAGACTCATCTTTAACAGATATTTTAAATATAGAATTATAATTTACATCAAGTTTGCTGTTTTAGCTTAATGATTTGTTACCATAACTACTTATTTTCTCTCGATAATTATACATGTTGTAGACAAAACATTTTTTATTGGACAAAAACAAAAAACAAAAACTTAATGCAAATAGTGTAATTTAGAAAGATTGTGATGTAAAAAATAAGGGCCTCTGTGGTATCTGGGCTAAGCCTGTCTCTTTTTGCTGATTTCACATTTGCTGCCTCTGAAAACATATGTTCACTTGAAACACTGCCAACTCGTGCTGACAGATATGTAATGGCCTGGAAATACAGCAATACAGCTTTTCGTCCCACCATAAAATAGGATTCGCTTTTCTGGTGAGAATAGGATATTTTTGATATTCTTCAATTTCTGCATTAACCTGTTCATAAATAGTTATCTCAAAATATTTTGAATTACAAGAAGTAGTGGTTGAAGTGTTTTGTGGAGCGCATCCTTTCTCCAGCAAATTCTTCATGAGTTTCCCAAAACAAATTTAAAGACGAAAGTTGGTATTCAGGTTCATTAGAAATTCAAGAGTGAAGTTTTATTTCTCTCTTGGTCTTGACCTCAATCCAAAATGTCAGAAGGGCCTTCTGTGGGTGTTCTGTTTTCTAGGGTCTTTTACGGGTGTTCTGTTTTCTTCTATTTCAGATTTGTTATTATATTTTTACATATTACATTTCGGTCTTCTCTAAAAGTGTTTTCTTCAAAGCGAGGGTCCAAAAAGGTCGTAATGGTATAATGGTTTTTTAAAAAATGAATTTTTAAATCTAGGACTAAGGTAATCTTCAGTTTTTTTTTCTTTGTGTCTATCTCTGCAAAACTAGTATTCTCTTTGTTAAGATATTCTATGATAGTCGAAACAAATGGTATAACTTCTCATGTGCAATAATTCGCAGAACTTGCAATTTTGGTTATTTCTTCAAATGGTTTTAGCATATTTAAAATACTTCCAACTAATTCCCATTCGGAGAATGTTAAGCCTGTAAGAGTAGGATGATCAATGATGTATAAATTTACTGCTTTTTTTTGTTCAAGCTACCCGGAAAGTAGCTAAATGTGGAATTACAGCGTGTCTGAATGTTTTGCAAAAGTTTCTGTTTGGGAAGATCTATTTTTTCTTGCAGTTTGCTTAGTTTATGCAGGTTGGGAATGATTGAAATGGGAAACGATTCGTCTTTATTTTGCTAATAGATCAATAATGGAATGCTTACTTCTGGGTTCTAATACCGGATGCTATAATTCTGTATTAGAAGCTGCAATGAATGACTTAAGAATACTTCATAATGTATTGTTCCCTTGATAAATCCATATTTCATGTTGGCTGCATTGTTTGCTAGAACTAAATAAATCTGCTCTTTTCTTATTTCCCATGCTCTTAATAATATCCGTTGTCTTTTCCATATTTTTAATTTTTGGATAACTTGTGCCTTACATCTCATGTAAATATTTTTTTTCTGAATTTTGTATAAAAATAGGTATAAAATTTAATAATGGTGGTGTAAATCAATGTTTTAAAGTGTTCTCAATACAAATCGTTGAAATAACACGAACCACTCAATAAAAGTTAATGCCGTTGACTCAGAAGGTAAATTAAATCGGGGCTGATTCGTGCTTTTTGATTTGCTTAATTACCGCAATTTTATGCTTGATTATTTTCACCTAACATCAATATAGTAACTTCCAGGTAACAATAATAAAAATTATCTCGGACGCCAAGTTATTTTGTTTTTCACTCGGAATAACTAAACCGATACAATAAATTATTCATCAAAATGTCAAACTAAAAGATGTACAAATTATGTTTATTAAGCACTTACATTTGGGATTATATAAAATAATTCTTAAAACTAGTGTTAATATCCTTATCCTAATAAGTCATTGGGGTATAAATACCTGTTACAATATTTTTGTACAACCTCCGTTATCATAAGGAATGCGGAAATTTAAACCAAGGATGATGTAATCTTCGCAATATGTCGTATTTTCAAAGTTTTACGTTGTAAAGTATAACCAAAGTTGAAATTGCTTCTTACAAATTTATATTCATTGCAATTTGAATAATCCAGAATTTATCGCATTCTCTTGAAGGTCAAATAAATGGTGTGATCTAAATTTAGATCTAAATTAAATGTAAAATGCAATCATAAAATGAAAGCACCCAAAAATAGCAAAATTATAAGTACAAGTGTAAGTAAAAGTAGAATTAAACGTGATTAAAATGTAATTAAAAATAGAATTATATGTGCAATTAAAAGTAGTAAGTAAAAGTGTCTGCAACGAGCAAATGTTTCAGATTTTAATATAATACGAGCTACAGGTGTCTTACCATTCAATCAATGGCACTTTACACAAAATTTAGGTGGTAACCAAAAATGGCTTCTTGCTTAAAAAAAAACGTACATCAGTAATGCTAAAAAGGACGTTCATGGTATCAGGTGATGTAACGATGCGCGAGAAATATGTGTAGAAAATAATTCCACGATATGGAAGTATAGACATTTAAGAAAATATGCAACTTAAGTTATACCAAAATGCAAATTAAGTTGGATTTAGATGAATTTGTGTCCCACTTTTGCATCTGCTTGAAAGAATCTGCCACTAAAACTTGTACTAGATTTGAAGTGCTGGGCTTCGAACTGTACGGTCTCGCCATTGCTAAAAATATAAAAAAAATTTAAAAATAAAAACCACGACTTTATAAAATGAACTCAAAAGTAAAAAAAGACACCTAGTAGGAATCTGAGCTTGAATCCATCCCTTTTAATTTATAATATTCGTTGTCTAAATGGAATTTCAGATTTGAGTTATTTGCACTTCTTCCCATGTCTCTCAAAGAAACGTCACACAATTCGCGTTTGGCACTGGACTTCTTATCGGCTGAGGTTAATTTATTTTTAACAAAATATTGAAAATACTAGCAAAAGACCTAATGGATTTTTCCTAATTTATGAAATATGAACGGTCCTTTTCTATTCAGTTTAATTTGTAGAGCTTACTGTGTGTTTCTCAAACCATACGAAAAATGACTATGTATCTTGAACGGAAATTTCATTTTCAGCAATACTCCACATGGTAGATGTGCTTCAGAAAACTATCGCATCTTTGATCATCGCTCCCATTTCTACCCATTTATATCTGGACATTGCCCAATTTTGAAGTTTCTAAGTCTAACGTTCTCATTTGGGCGTTGAATTTGAACTCCTATTTCTTACCCTCTGATATTGATTTTCAGACGCCTTTTAAACATACTCACCAAATCTTGTTTAATTTGAATTTCAAAGATCTCTAAGATGCTTTTGTTATGTCTCAAGGAAGGCATCAATCCTCATTTTACCTCATTTCATCATCCTTAGCACTTTCCTGGTAAATTCCATAATTATCTTCATCCTAACACTACCCTTGTAACCTTCTTAACATTCACGCCATTCCCTTGCGGGGCAGGCAAAACAATTCCTGCTTCTTATTTATTTTTCATTCAAAATCTTTCTCCATGCTTTCCTATCTCCGCCTACCTCCTTAGCATCCGCAAGATTCATACATTGTCTCTAACATGCCCTTTTATTTTTAAAACTATCTTTCTTTCCTTTATCATACATTCTACTACATCAGCCAAGTTTTACGCGGCCTACCAGGCCCGACCCGGCCTTTTCTCTAACCTCACCCACATATATTTGTTTCGTTAATCTTGTGTTGTTCATTCTCTCAATATGACCAAACCAACGTAATGTACTACTTTTATATCTATCCATCATCGTCTTTTCCTCACCACACTCCGTCATTATGCATTCATTTTTTATCTTGTCCCTTCTCGTTTTACCACATGCGCTTCTCAGGAATCTCATACCCACGGCATTTATTTTTCTTTCGTGATTTTTTTGACTTACCCATGTCTCACTTCCATACAGTACTAACGGTACGAACACACCATTATGAATTGCTCGTGTCGCAGCTAGGCTCATGCTTTCATTTCTCATTATCGTCCACATACTTCCAATCAATTTCCTTCCAGCATTGACTTTTCGTCCAATCTCACCCTCCATTGTACCATCTGCAGTGTTCATTCTACCGACATATACCTCGTCCACTTGCTCCACAATTTCATCTTGCAGAGTAAATACTCTACTCTCCTTTCCACCTTCCCGTTTGAACAGCACAATCTTAGTTTTGTTCACGTTTACCTTTAGGTCCATGCTCACACAGACTGTATCAAACTTCCTCAGAGCGGTTTGCAGCTCACTGTCACTTAATAAGACTATGTCATCTGCATACACCAGAAGTCGTACATTTACGTCACCAATCATTACACCATTTGTATCGGTACATTCTTGTCTAACACATTTATCCATGTATACATTGCACAACGACGGTGACATCACACAGCCTTGTCGCACTCCTTGCTCAATATTAAAGTATTCACTCACACCTCCTTTCACCCTAACACATGCCCGACTACCGTTGTATATCGTCCTTATTCGATTTATTAGACCTTTATTTACGCCATATTCGTTTAATATTTCCCACGGCTTCTCCCTATTCACTTTGTCGTATGCTTTCTCCAGATCTACAAACTTACAGTTCAGCTTCCTTATTACCCTTAAACACTTTTCGATCACTTGCTGGAGAGCAACCATCTGATCGACGCATACCCCCCTGGCTTGAAGCCACCTTGCGCATCCCAAATCTTAGTTTGTGTAGTTTCTCGTACTGTATTAATCAGTATTCTTCCAATACTTTACCAGGCACGCTGACCAAACTTATTCCTCTGTAGTTCATACAATCACTCTTTTTCCCCTTACCCTTATACAGTGGTACAATGATCGCGCTCTTCCAACTTTCCTCACTACTGTACAGCTTTCCGAAATATTCTTGCTAGCATTTCCTCACTTCATAATCTTCCCATACTATTTCGTTGCTAATATTCATCACTCCTGCAGCGTTCTGTTTTGGGCCACGTTTTGTATTTTCGACCCATTTTCAGAAGAGTTTTTTGTTTCCCTCAAAATCATTCTACATTTTCTCTCGTTCCACAGCCATCCCTTCCTCGTTACTTATTCTCACTGTCTCCCTCGTTTCTTTGTTTCTTAATCTATACATCTCATACAATCGCTCTTCTCAGTCTCATTTTTTGCAGCAATCATTGCCATGTACGCATATTTTTTCTTACTTTCTGCCTCTTTTTCCAACTCATTCCACCAAGCACATTTTTTCTGTCTAACTACAGTCGCACAGCACAATTGACAACAGAGTTTTTCAAGCTTATCCATGTACTTTCAACGTCAGTCTTTTATTTGTTCTTTCCACACTGTTTCATTCATATTCAACTCTTTACTCACAGCATCTCCGTATTTCATTCTGGCACCATTATTCACTAGTTTGTCAACCCTAATTCTGGACGTTCGCACTACGTTTGCTTTCCTTCTGCAGACCCACTTTTGCCCTAAACACGCTCTCGATACAACGAATAAGTGGTCCGATCCACACTCCGATCCGCGCATTACTTTTGTGCCTTTCACCAGGTTTCTAAGCCGTTCATCATGGACTGTCAAGTCTATCATACTTTTAGATTCACTTCTTTGCCATGTATACATATGCACATTTTTATGTTTAAACCACGTATTGGGTACAAACAGGCTTCTCTCCACACAGATATTCAGCTGGTGTTCACCATTCTCATTGACTCTTTGGTCTCCGAACTTCCCTAGAACGCGTTGACTATGTTCTCTCTGTACACCCACCCATCCGTCCATACCTCCCACTATCATCACTCCTTCGGTTGGCTTACATATGTCCAACACGTTCAATTCCAGAAGTTCTCACGCTCCTGGTCTCTTTCTTCATTCACCGGTGCATAGCGTGCAATAAGAAAAATTCTTCGAAACTCCACTTTCATTCTAACCCATATTAAAAAGTGGAGTTTCGAAGAATTTTTCTTATTACATGCTATGCACTGATGAATGTGGAATGATTAATTTCATAATTGCGTATCCCTTCTTTTTGCAAACTTTTTTCTATTCCTGTGATACTTCATACGGTATACTTGGTTCAGAAAGCTTAATTTTCTTCCTTGTTCGTGCCTCACGTTTCTATCCATTAGGGTATGATTTCGGGGTAAAGTCAACAGCGTCTCTTTATTTCTTAAGAAACATCTCAGTTTCAATTCTCATGTTTATGGGATTAACGGCTTTGGAGTTGTATTCACTTTAAACAATTCACCCCTGTTTGGAACCCGATTTCATCCCCCAGGAGTAAAATTAAAAAAAAACGGTGAAACAAGTGTTCCTTTCATTATTAATGAGAATTGTATTTCCGATTTTCAGATCTCCAGCTGCACGGGTTTACAAAAAGGCCTATTTCTTCAACCTTTAATTTCTATCCCTTAGGGGTTTAGTTTTAAAAAATCATCCCTTAGTGTGCGCCTACCTGGTAAGGGGTGCATGGTCCCTAAAGTTAAAGTTCTTTGGGCCAACGGTCTGATCTGTGCGTTGATTGATGAGTAAGTCAGTGAGTGAGTGAGTGGGGAAAGAGCCTTTTATTAATCTATATATATATATATATATATATATATATATATATATATATATATATATATATATATATATATATATTTCCGTCGACCATTTTGCTATTTTTCACTCCAAGATTTTGATTAGCTAATAATAATCTCTCGGCTAAAGACTACACGGTAATGTACAAACCCCACGAAAAGCGACGTAGCTATAAAAGTAAGGGAACCTGTACCGTGGGAATCACCGAGGAAATCACTAATGAAAATTACTTGTTTGATGTTACTACATGCTACTTTAAACTCGAGTTTAGAAAATTAAAAATAGTTACATTTTAGACAAACATATTTGGCCGACAATAGTAATACACTAAAACAATTCGCAATTATCCGAAATTTGATATATCCTACTTAGTAGTTCATGTAAAATAATTTTTACGAAAACCGAAATTGATTCCGCCGTTTTATTCAAATATTGGTCAGTACTTATTGTTTCGCTGTCGGTGATTCTCTAGGCGCCTTTGCGGGATTCACTACACAGCAACAATATATTTAATTAACTTTAAAATATGCATGAAATAAATACTTTTTTTTGTTTTATTTGTTATAGTGTTCAAGTATACTTGTGCTTAGGTGTACCTATTTGTGATGACGTTATTTTGGTCCTTCTTTATTTAGTTCATGTCAATATTTTTTTTAGTTTAGTTGTTTCGGGAAAAAGGGTGGCTGTTTCTCAAGAACGTCCAGATGGGTGTGGAAAATATCTAGATTTTTAGAGAGAATGTAGGAGATTGTGGAAAGTGTTTATTGAAAAGTCTAAGTGGTTATACAAAACATGTGTTTCTGGAAAACGACTACATGTTTAGGTGCATCCGGACAAGGCGTATCTGGATGTACGGGTGTTTCTGGAAAACCTTTTTTAGAAAACATTATCTGATTACATGTAGGTGTCTGTAGTAAATATGTAGGTGCCGGCGTTGCTACAAAAACGTCTAGGTATATTGCAAAAATGTTAAGTATTTTTGAAGAACGTGTACATGTGTACACATTTTCTTATAAAATTAATCATTATTTAGATAAAACAGTCGATTTAGCGATAGAAAAATGGTCTATTGCATAACCTTCTATACCTACATGTCTATATCAAGGTTGGAAGATAAAAAGTGTAGTTGTTTTGGTAAATATCTTTCTTGTTTCTGATATTCGTTTAGGTTTTTCTTCAATACGTTTCGATGTTTCGAAGGAAGGTATAAGTGCTTCTGAAAAACATGCGGGTTGTTCTGTCAAACCTGTACGTTTTTCTATCATGTGTTTCGTGGCAAAATATAGCTAACTGTTTCCGAAAATCCATTGCTTTTCTAACACACTTGTGGGTGATTCTGAAAAAAAATAATGAAAACGTCTGTGTGTTTCTGGAAGAAATATCAGTATTTCTGTGAAAAATCTAGGTGTTTTGCAGAACGTGTAGGACTTTTTAGAAACAATCTAGGTGTTTTTGAAAAATTTATTGCTATCTCTAAAGAATGTGTGTTTTAGAAAAAGTGTGGGTATTTGTTACAAAGGTGTAGGTTTTTTTGATGGGTTTTTTGTGGTTCTGGAAAATGTATAGACGGGAAAAAGATAAGGTGGTTTTGGAAAACGTAGGGTTTAGGTAAAGCTTAGATATTTGTGGAAAAAATTTAGCAATTTTTGGAAATATTCTTGATGTTTCTCATAATGGTTTGTGCTTTGGGGGAACGCGTAGGTCCTTCTAGAAAATATGTAGGTGGTTCTGTAACACGTGTAGATATTTCTATAAAACGTGTGTTTCGGGACAAAATATAGCTGTATTTGGAACACATCTAAGTGAAAACGTGTCTATGATTGTGGAAGAAATATAAGTATTTTTGTGAAAAATCTAGTTGTTTTTAAAACAATATCTAGGAGTTTTGGAAAAGTACATTACTATCTCTTAAGAATGTGTCTATGGAAAATGTGTAGTTGTAAGGAAAAGGTTAGATGTTCTGGTAATGTACATACGTATTTGTTAAAAACATGTGAGCTTCTGAAAAACATCTAGGTGTTTCGAGGGTGATTGTAGAAAATTATCCAAGTGTATCGGGGCAACGTTTGAATGTTTCAGAAAAACGACGTATAAGTGATTTAGTGAAACGTATATGAGTATTAGGAAAACGCGTAGTTGTTTCTGCAAAACGTTCAGGTGTGCTTATGTAAAGCGTCTGTGTCACTGTAAAACGCCTGTGTTTCTGGAAAACTTCTAGGTGTTACTAGTTTAAGAGAACATTTAAGGTGCTGCTCGAAAACATTAGTGTCCTTCGGAAAAGCGTCTAGATGTTTTTGATAAGGTGAGGGTGTTTGAGGAAAATATGTAGATATTTCTGGCGCATACCATAACCGTATATAATTGTCGCGTCCAGATATATTGTTATATTATTTTCAGTTTAACAAAATGGTTGTCACCGGTAGTAAGTTACTGTTAGAATGTGCTTAGTTCACATTAAATATGCACCGATATGCACAGTTTATTGATCATCCTCTATTCATTATTTCCTTTTGTTTGGGTTCTTGCATTTTTTTGAGACTTTCAATTTTTGGTTTATATTGATGTGGGGTTGATTAGTTTCGTCATTATGATTAATGATTCTTTGATCAAATAAAAAGCCGACAGAACTTTTTTCCTTTTTCCTTATAAGGATTTTATTGATTGTAATTAAGACCCAGAATATATTCTTTTTAAGTAATACCTTCATTGTTATAGATTACAAGTTATGTGTTTTATAAAAATATTTGATGCCGCTTGATTAAATTTAGCTTAATCTTAAGATTTATTAATTTGCGAATAAAGAAAGCCGTTTTATTGCTTTATCTCTGTCATATTCGGCTTTTATTAAATTTGTATTCAAAAATTAATTTATATTCCTGTTGGATCTCAACTCTGACGTAAGACAAGTCTGTCATAAAAATCAATTATGTAATTGTTTAAACATAGTAACATTATTTAAATCCCTTGTGAATAATCGCTTATTTTCTTCGCTCTTTTACAAAAGTATAATGCTATTTTAATCCCTATTACACAAACATAATAATTAATATTCCCTTGTTGAAATCAATGACAGACGTGTATGATTAAAAGTGTAATTAGATTAATCAAGTCTTAGTGTAATTTTTTACTTCATAGATTTGTAAGAAGGGTACTTAAATTTCTTGTGTTTCTTGTTACACTGACACTAAAAATAGAATTTTACATGTATTAAGAATTATTTAAAATAAAAATCTTTTAAATTTTCTGGTGTTGGAAAGTTCACAATATAATTATGTAAAATTTGTGGGAGCAGTGTTCGTGAAGCATGCTAACTTTCAAAACGCTTGCCTCAGCCTTTGAGTTGATTAAACGATGTACGTATTCTTACAGTTACAAACTTTGTCTATTAGTTTAAGCCGACTATAATTAGTTAACAGAATCTTCGCTTTGCGTTATTTTAGGATACAAATATTATAGGAAATAATTTTTTTATGCAGTGAGATTAATCGTGATGCTATTATCATTCTTCTACTATAGAACCTAATACGCCTAGATGTACGCAACCAAACAGGTAAATATTCAAGCAGTATATTATTCTATGTGTGTACAATTGCACATGGATTCTGAAATAAGACTTAAACCTTCATTGGTCATTATCAATCATTGTTTCTTTATAAGTTTACGCTTGCAATTGATGCTGCTCTTCGCTTTTGTGATAGTTTCGCCGTTTGTTATTCAAGTACATTTAGATATTCTTAGCATTAAAACTTACGATTGTGGTTAGATACGCATATGACCTTTTAAATACCAATAACGCCACCTTACACGTGTGTATTTTATACGAAATTTAAATGGTGACGCTTTTATGTGGAATAATTAAAATAGTTTTTTTTTATCTCAAGCAAAATCGAAGAGGTATTAATTAATAAAAATTGAAAAGAGGTAGACTGAAACCTCCAGCGCCAATTCAGGTAAATTGCTATGTCTTGGTCTTGTGGTTCACATGAATACCAGGCCCGATGTCGGTAATCCAGAGGTTGTTGAGTCAATAGAGAAATATAGCTAGCAAAACTTTTCACAGTAGCGATATACAACCCTAATGGGCTACGTTGACTTTTACTATGCTTTACCGCGACTAAAGTTCGAAATTGAACGTTGGCCGTGTGTTCTTTTAAGGTTGATTGATTGCTACCTTAGGTTTCACACTGACGAATAAACAAAAAAGGTTTTTACATACAGGCTGCGTATTTAGTGTGGGATTGCTCGATTACTCTGTTATGATAGAGCACATCAAAAAGGGTGATTTACAAAAATTGTGGAAAACTATATGCTCGTTATTTGAGAAATCTCTACAGGGTGATTTATAACTACGTGGTAACACAATCATACATTTTTTCAAATGCGGTACCCTGTATATTTTCCCATTCCTCTTATAATCCCTGTTCTTACAATATGAAGTTGGACATAATCATACAGTGTATTTTTTTTTATGATTGTGGACCTGAACAGGCTAAATTAGGCCTATCGTGCTAAAGCACTCAGGAACACTTAGGAGGATGGATAGAGGGATAATGAATTGCCAATACATGCCTATGAACAGCTACCTTAATTTTTCTCATATCATAAGTAAGAGGAAAACAGGAACCAGGGAAAATGTGGATTGCGCCCGTTTGGTACGACAAGTGGAGATTTGTACTGCATACTGATGATGTGAATGAGCGAACCGAGTGTTTCTCGCAAAGATAGCCCGAGATGGTATCAAATAATATAATTCAGCACCACAATAGCCGTTGTAATAACGATAATACAAAGAAAGAACAGACTGTATGTGAGAAGGACGGGTCATTTATAAGCCTAATCGCTCTCTTTTGAATACTATCAACGATATCGAGAGCGTATTGGGGAGCACTAACCCCAAGGTGAGAATTATATTCCAGACGAGGCCGAATTTGGGCCTTATACAGCAGAAGGAGTTGTCGAGAGTTAAAGTACTGCTTAGATCTGTACAAAAATCCTATTTTACGAGCAGCTGTTTTGGTAGCTGACAGAACATGGTCAACCCATGAGAGATTTGAAGATACAGTCATACCCAACAGAGTAATAGAGTCTGAAAACTTAAGAACTGAGCCATTCATACTTACAACAGGATATGATCGATCTTTTTTGGCAGACACAAGGCAACACTGAGTTTTGTTAGCATTAAATTTAACTAGATTATTGCTTCCCCATTCGAGAATACGTTGAATGTCTTTGTTGATTGAATTTGCCATTTCAGCTTTAATTTCTTGATTTGACATAGAAGGTGGATTATCACTATGAATAGACTGAGATGAACTACAGTGAAGAGTGCTATCGTCAGCAAAGCAATGGATGGGGTTAGTTGTTGAAGAAATACGGTCATTTATATACAGTAGAAAAAGTGTGGGCACTATAACGGATCCCTGTGGTACGCCCGCGTTAATGCTAATTTCTTTTGAAAAAAAGCCATCAACTACGACACGTATTTGTCTTTTATCAAGGAAACTAGAAACCCAGTTGATGAGCGTATCATTTAACCCAAACGAGGTGAGTTTGACAAATAAACACTTATGCCAAACTTGGTCAAATGCCTTTGAGATATCTAAAGCGACTACAACTGTTTCACCGGACTGCTCTACTGTATTGTTCCAAACTTGGGTCACATATGAAAGAAGATCGCCTGTTGAACGACTTTGCCTGAACCCATATTGGTGGTCACTAAGGAGTTTGTTAGTTTAAAGAGTTATGACCATTTTTATATCGAAATCGCTATGAAGAACCACTCTGTAGAAATCGGTATATTTTCCAAATAACGAGCATTTCATAATTTGTAAATAACTTTTCTTTGATGTACTCAATCATAACGGAGTAATCAACCAATCCGGCACTAAATACTTACTTGTACTTGGCCTACAATTTAACCATTCTAAATATTCACACTTACTCTAAACCAAGATAACAAAACAAAAAAATGAATTTAAGCTTCAAACAGAACCAGGCAGTACATGCACATAATGATGAATTAACTCAAAATACGTTAAACTAAACAAAGGAAAATCAGAAAATATTCCTGAATGCATCTCTGATTTAGAGTAGCCCGAATGACAAGATTGCATTTTGTGTATATGTCGACGGACTCCACTTGGAAATGAAGGCTTTTTACTTTCTAGGCGGCTTTACCATAGACGTGATGGTGAATTGGGGTAGCTATTGAATTTATTTGTTTCCTAAATGGGAATTTTATGTTGGAAATCGAGATTTGTAAGTGTTATCGTATAGAATGCTTTATACGGGAACGATTTATTTGTATAGGGAATAGGCGTTGTTCGGGATTGCTTTGGTATAGCTAAAAAATCGTGGTGGTGGTGGAAGAAAGAAATGTTACCCGGTGAATTTCTTATCTCGGGACGGGTGTATACGGTGCTTAAACTTTTGGGAACGATTAGTTTACTGGATTATATTTTTATACAGACGGGCTAAATAAACTAAATGGTTTATGTACTATGGCATTAAAGAATAATTTATGGGTTTCCTGAGACAGCGTGAAGTGTGTTTTATGTGTAAGTTTTTAGAATCTGCTAGTAGACCTGGACAATCAGTTCAGTTCCGCTGACTGATGGATTCTGTGCAGTCGGCAGAACTTAGACAAACAAACACTCCGACCGTGTAAGTAGATAGCGACTCTAGGAAATAAGCTCCCGCAGTTGTTGCTTCTTTAAGCGAATACCGGACTAGATCTACGCTGTACTAGCGTTGGATATGGTAGTTTCTAATAATTTCGGTAAGCGCACTGCTCCATCTGTTTGTTACTTTACGCTATTTCACCTCTTCAGTGACCTTACTGGAATAGCTCAACAGGTGTAGTTTGGAGCACTTGAGCTGGCGGCGACAATGGATTACTTGTACTCAGACTGGATTTAGTCAACCGTTATGGATTAGTGTGGGTATCGAAAGAGGTCTGACAAACCGTTGCGGGTATGCAAATTTTAGAAAGAAAATTACTTCAGATCGTTGCTTAGCATACAGCGATGGAGATGAAATCGTTTGAATTGTGTCAAGTTTCAAACAGGACCTAATCTTCAAAATTGTTGAATATTAAATGACATAATATACCAAAGAAGTAAAATAATCAAATTATTCATAAAATGCAAATTTTCCTGATTTTTCATATTCATTTTAATTTCGTTTTGAATTTCTGACCCATTTCCAGAAGTCTTTTGTTTCCCTTAAAACCATTCTGCATTTTCTCTCCTTTCTCAACCATCACTTCCTCTTCACTTTCACAGCATCTGCATATTTCATTCTCGCACCATTATCCGTTATCTACTAGTTTGTCTATCTACCCTAATTCTGGACGTTCGCACTACGTTTACTTTCCTTCTCCAGACCCACTTTTGCCCTAAACATACTCGATACAAGCAAAAAGTGGTCCGATTCACACCACCATCCGCTCATTACGTTTGTGTCACCAGGTTTCTAAGTCGTTCATCACACACTATCATGTCAATCATATTCTTAGATTCGCCTCTTTGCCATGTATACATATGCACTTTTTATGTTTAAACCACGTATTATTTACAAACGGGCTTCTCTCCACACAAATTTTCACCAGGCGTTCACCATTCTCATTGGTCTTCGAACTTTGTTAGAACGCGTTCAGTATGTTCTCTCTATACATCCACCCATTTATCCATATCTCTCAATATCACTATTCTTTCGTCTGGTTTACATACATTCAACATGTTCTCTACATCATTCCAAAAGTTCTTACACTCTTGGTTTCTTTCTCCATTCACTGGTGCATAGCATGCAATGAGAAAAATTCTTCGAAACTCCACTTTCATTGTAACCCACATTACCTGGGGGTATACCAATTCCTACTGCGTAACAAATTTTTTCGCTCTTTCACTCACGATCACTCCAAGTTCTGACCATAGTGCTAGGCTGCGTTTTGTCTCCGATACATATAGAATATCAAGTTGCCTTTCATACATTACATTCGCAATTTCTAATTCTTTACCATCCATCCTTCTAACATTCCACGTACCAACTCGCCATTCATTCCTTGCATAGTCGTGAGCAACGGGACCTGTCTGTTTCGACCTTGACCGTCGCTTGCGAGCAGTTCGATCTGAGGTATGCATATTGTTTTTTTAGTAGTTAAATTAGCAGGCTAATAGAAGTTCAGGTGACGATGAAATCAACAAGTCGAAACCATTGAAAAGAAGTAGAACGTGAAACTTCAAGCGCCTCAAAGATCCTGAATTTTGGATTGGATACTCGCTACACCAAGTGTAGTACAGTATAGAAAACATAAGGAATAAATTAATCAGCCAACGACTAATATAATTATGTTTAAGTTTTTCTAACATCAGCAGCGAGGAACAATGGGTGCATAGTGTTTCCCCCAGAAACTCTAAATGCTATATGTAAACTATTAAGACAAGCTGTTGTTTTGTATAATTTAGTTGTGTCAATCTGTAACACATTCTGAATCAAAATCTGCTTTCCGAATTTTCTCTGAAATAGTAAATAATTCATATGTTAATTTGGTTACCGTTGGGTCTACACCTGCTGGTGTCACAATTTTCATTCTTTCAATAGTGAGCCTGGTCATCCATTAGAACACTATCAGTTAGGCACCATGACCCCCTGATCGGGAAAAACAGAGTCTAGTCAAGAATATGCAGCACTTCGTAGAAACTATCAGAAACTACCAACCTAACTACGACGAAGTACAGGTAAGCTTATAAGGTTATAAAAGGATGGAACATTAGACGAACGCACGCAGCTCTCGCTAAATACAATAATGGCTCTTCTGACTATACGCATTTGAACAACATACTTCCAAGTAGACGATAAATTCGGAAGGCGATGGGTTCCCCGATATCACTTATAGTTAGGCAATATGTACATGGAAGACTTTGAAGAACAAACGAAAAAAATAAGAATGCGGTTGAGATACGTGGACAGTACTTTCATAGTTAGGACACACGGAAAGCAAAGCATATTGGAGTGTATACAGGTAACCCACGCTCGCTGGGAGGTACCTACACTAGAAGTCTAACCACCATGTGTGATGAAATTAGGCGCGCTTGTACGTTAAAACAGTGTGCTCGAAACAAGAGCACCTGAAAAATAAACAGAAAATATCAGTAAGACACTTAAAGAAAACGGCCACTCCGGACCTAACCTAAACAGGGAATGATTAACCAAAAAAGACGAACCTAAATATACGGGGGTAATGCCTCGGACAAAATACAAGCGATGGGTGGCAAATACGCACTGCCTTCAAATCCACTAACGTAAACGTAAACGTGAACGTGAACGTGAACGTGAACGTGAACGTAAACGTAAACGTAAACGTAAACGTAAACGTAATCGTAAACGTAAACGTTAACGTTAACGTTAACGTTAACGTAAACTTAGACTTAGACTTACGTCTAAGTCTAAGTCCAAGTCCAAGTCCAAGACGTGACGTAAACGTAAACGTTAACGTTAACGTAAACGTAAAGGTAACCGTAAACGTAAACGTCAACGTCAACATAAACGTAAACGTATTCATCAATCTTAGGTACGGTGAATAATGTTGTATTTTACAAAAAAACCACGTGGAATGAATATCACTGTATTACTTTCGAGGTGTTTCTGTAATAATTGTATAAAATACATTACATAAATATTTTGTGAAGGATATTAAATGTATCGAAAAATTATTACGTTTACAGTTTCGTTTTCAGAACATACACACGCGGTTTAGGTACATACATTTCTTTTGTACCTAGCTCTATAGGTGCAAAAACTTTCTGTTTCATGGCATACTACGATGGCACATACTACACAGTAGATCGTTCTAACTAGATGTTAGCGTATCCAAGCTATTGATTTTCTTTTCAAAGTTTCAAATAATTTTATGAATCTTAAAGTGTTGTTGTTTCTAAATATAGTTGGCCAGGTTACAAATAAACGCACGTAAAAATAACAAACAAACGAATTGAATATTAACACAGAACACATATTGCAACCTTGCTTACAAAATCCCTGTTATTTATAGCTGTCGAGATTTAATTAAACCTCTCTAATTTAGAGATACACCGTATAATGAATAGAGGAATTTGTTTTAATATTACGCCGTAATTTCTCAAACTGATTTTTTACGGCATCAAGTAACAAAATTAGTTAACAAATTTTCGACAACAGCAATGAGAGAACGTAATCAAAATTCTATTAAAAGTTTGAGTGTCGCCGTTAAGTTAGTACGACGACGGGTGCATCTGAATACGTGTCCTACGGGAAATGTTCTGTAATTCTCATTTCCCGCCAGTCTTTGTTTTTAAATCTGTTCGATAATTGGTTTAGAACATTTGTCTTTCCATTAAACTTTTCAGAAAAGCCGTACACTTTATAATTGCTAAAAAAGAACTAGTTTTTTTTTATTGTTTTATCTCGAGAGTACATTATTCTGAATTTGCTGGTCATCTTAGTAACATTCGAGTGAGCTCGAGGATCATTGTTTGTGTCTCAGATCGCTGCTCTTCAATCAGAAGGGGAATTCATCTTGGGAGCGAACAAACCGCCCTTATCGTATTTTACCCACTCTTAGCTTTCATTACATATAGAATTCAACCAAGAGGGAAATTTCGGTCAATAATAGATAATAAATGCGGACTCTAATTGTAGATTGCTTAATCACTGTCATTTTCACAATAAATTATAGATTTTACATAACCACCTACACAGTAAAGGATGTAAACAGTATTACCACGTGAATATTCACGTGCCCTGAAACGTGACCGTGTTTCAGTTAGGTAGAGAATTCCAATCGATCTGAATGGTATTTGGATAGAGAGTATAGTTGCTGAATTGTATAATGTGTCTCTAACTTCTCTATTTGTCGTTGTCTTAATTTACATACGAAATTAGTAGGTCATGCATAAAAAAAAATTGGTTAAAATTAAAAGGGCGGAAGCTTTCCTCTCTCTAGAGAGACATTTTAGATGTTATTGTAGGGCAAGAGAATTACTTCTGAATTTTAAATGAAAGAAATAGTTTTTTTGGTAGGTTATGCATCTTAATTTACCATTTTATTATCAACTTTTGATTTTAATCTAGAAACGGAGCAATGCACGAATAATGTGTAAACAAAGAGTGCATAATAAAATTCTGACGATGAAACATTACAAGAACGAATTAAAAGTAAATCTGTTGTGCGTGAGTTTGTTGAAGAGAACATTGGGGGTTTATATAAACACGGTGCAGAGTAACCCCATCGCTAAAGCAAACAGTTAGTTTCATTAGGTGGAGATGATCTGTAGGTTATAGTGTTTATGAGCAAACACGAACTAGTTATGTCACGTCTTCTATGACGGGACCTGGTTGGCTCTTTAGCAATATAAGAATTGAGATTTTAAGATTATTGTTGATTAATGTAATTTTTCTACCCGAAATGTTTACAGTGAATGAGAGGACGTTCAATAGCTTCAAAAGGCAGAAATTAAATTCCGACGTGTTTTTAATGCAGCACTTACCCTATATTAATTCAAAATTTAATTTAAACACTTCAATAATTAGCATAAAATGAAATTGGTTATTAAACGGTAATACTGATGTTAATTTGTTATGCGTTTACATCACATATTCTACTGAAACTAATTAACCTATGGAAATATTCGTATAGAACATCCCAAATAATAATAATAATAATAATAAAAATAATAATATAATATAATTCATGTCAGAATTATGTGCGAAGATGTGGAAACAACCGCAATAATGGCGTTCTATGGAAAAAAATTATATTTTTTAGTAACTTTAATCAATGTTGGCACAGAGTAAAAAACCATTTTCTCGCCATAACACTGCTGGCTACACACAGCGTATAGGTGAAATATTAGCGTGGACTAAGACACTAAGCTGTTACTTAACGTTGTCATAAATAAGCAAAATAAGAGTTAGTAATTACAGTTAGCGAAATTAATGCACTTCTCTTTAGTTGAGTCACTGGCAACCGTCTCGCCACACCGCCTTCTAGAAGTATCTGTACCGTAAAGCTTCAAAACGCAAACAAAATCTCTCTTAAACCGTGCATTTAACTCACATCTAGTTAACATTTTGCTTTATACCTGTACACTTCTAATTCAAGACACTGATATATGAAACACAGATGGATAGAAAATTCTCATAAACGTTTCAATCATTTCCTTGAATTATTTTATCAAAGAATCTAAAAACAGAAACGATGTAAGGTTAACAAGAAATAGAATCAAATTCTTAGAAGTCCAGGGGTAAGTCGTAGATGTCCTAGAATGTAAAATGTTTTAGCAACGAGATTAAGCTCAACTAGAGGCCAGTTTAAACATACAATCGTATTGAAACGGATGTCTAATGATAGATTGCAAGTAATGTAAGATACATCAAAGTTATCTAAAATACAATTGTGAGAATGCTAAAAATAGTAATAATTCCTATAGGTCACTATATATCTTAAAATAGGTTGGAAGATATGCTGAACAAAAATAGACCAAGATCATCTAATAATGAAATCTTAAACATACAATAAAACCAATTTCTATGACAGGTGGGATCATGCTTCGTTATTCGACTCTCACAGTTTAGCACTATAATAAAAAGAACGATAGATTAATAGGTAGCAGGAACCACGGCACATGTTACATTTAACAGGTAACATGTACCATGCAATATATAACATGTAACGTAAAACAGGTAAGAAGTAACATGTACGGGTAATATGTAACCGATAACAAGTAGCAGGTTGCAGATATCATGGACAGGTACTATCTGTTATCGGTTACATCACCTGTTCCTGTGAACTTTTGTCGATGTCTGTTAACAGTTATATGTTACCTGAGATCCGTTTACTTATCGTTCTTTATCCTTTATTTAAACGCATTCGTAAGCCATAAGAAACGAAGTTGTTAATAACATGTAACACGCAAGAATTAAAAGGCAACAGCTAACAGGTAACATGTAACACTAACATATAACACGTAACAAGCAGGTAATACGTAACAAGTAACAGGTAAAAGGTAACAGGTAACAAGTAGCAGAGAGTAGATAACACAGACAGGTACTATATGATATCTGTTTCGTTACGTGTTTTCTGTTAACTGCTCTCGATGCCAGTAACATGTTACCTGAGATACGTTTACTTATTCTTTATCGTTTATTTAAACACATTCGTAAGCCAAAAAAAAAACGATAGCTTAAACACTGGATTCAAAATATTCATTCATTCCAATATTTTGCCTAATAAAATTAAATGGTAGCTTGCAAAACAGAAACCTTTCTTATTTATCAACTAGTAAATGAATCTAAATTGACATAATAGTCGTCGTCTGCGATGTGGAAGAAACCTTTATCTATTTAAACCCTGAGTTTTACGATACACACTGGACTAAGGTGCTAAACTTTTACTTAACATTGTAACAAATGAGCAAAATAAGGGTTTTTACGCCTAGAAACTGATATCTAATAATATCTTGCAAGCAATGTAAGATACATCATAGTTATCTAAATTAGAATCGTGCTAAAAGTCACCGGATATCTTAAAATAGATTGTGAGTTGAGCAGTACAATAAAAAGGATGATGGGTAAATAGGTAACAGGTAACACGTCACATGATAAAGTTAACAAGTAACAGATAACGGTAAACAGGTCCAAGGTAACAGGTAATAGGGAACATTTACCATAAATCATGTAATATGTAACATGTGCCACGTGTCTAACCACCACACTGCATAAAACGGGAGAAAGGAATGAGCTCGGCTAAAACTCAATCAAACGGTCCGAAGACCTCAGACCATTCGAATTGCATGGGTGTTTTGGAAGTATCGATAATATAGTTTCTGTTAGAATCTGGTTGGTGAAGAAAGAACCGAAATAGGCGCCACAAGCTTTAAAGAAAGAAGGAAAAGAAAATAGATTCTTATTCCTTGAAAGAGGGTGATAGCCTGTGAAGCTTGAAACAGGGAGTAATAGGAATAGTAATTAAGTGACAATTTCCTCAGCAAACGTAAATTTATTTTTTTCCTTTAACTTCCCAACACAGGAGGCATTAAGCCAAAGGTTATTGTATAGCTATGTAAATATATGAATAATAAATGAAATAAATTATACAAAGTATGTATGTTATCCGCAACCAAAAAAAAAGTTAAAATAAGATTTAACGAGGGCAAGTCGTGAGCTCGTACTTACACCCACGGTAATTTATAATTTATCATTATAATACCAACAACAATACCCATTCTGGCCGACGCAAGATCTTATGTACCTTAGCCTAAAAAGGTCAATCCAATAAACCTATTAAATCAGTTACTTACAAGAAAGAAAAATTAAATAGTTCATCTTGCCTTTCGTTTAACAAAACTGAATACCAACCCCTTTCGGTTAAATTACATAAATACGATTGGAAAAGCTTACTCAGTCCACTCCATTTATCTCGAGTAAAAAATATTAGTAATTAAGCAATTTAAATTAGAAAGCACAATTGTGCTGTGCGAATATGTGGAAGAGTGACTGTAGGTAGACAGAAAAAATGTGCTTGGTGGAATGAGTTGGTAAAAAAGGCAGTATTGAAGAAAAAAGATGCGTACATGGCAATGATTGCTGCAAAAAATGAGACTGAGAAGAAACGATTATATGAGGTGTACAGATTAAGAAACAAAGAAGCGAAGGAGGCAGTGAGAATAAGTAAAGAGGAAGTGATGGCTGTAGAAGGAGAGAAAATGCAGAATGATTTTCGAAATGGGTCAAAAATACAAAACGTGGTCCAAACCAGAACGCTGCAGGAGTGATGAATACTAGAAACAAAATAGTATGGGACGATTGTGAAGTGAGGAAATGCTGGCAAGAATATTTCGGAAAGTTGTACAGTAGAGAGGCAAGTTGAAAGAGCGCGATCATTGTACCACTGTATAAGGGTAAGTGGAACAAGAGTGATTGTAAGAACTTCATAGGAATAAGTTTGCTCAGCGTGCCTGGTAAAGTATTTGGAAGAATACTGATTGATAGAGTACGAAAAACTACACAAACTAAGATTTGGGATATGCTGGGAGGCTTCATGCCAGGGAGAGGATGAGTGGATCAGATGGTTGCTCTCCAGCAGGTGATCGAAAAGTGTTTAAAGGTAAAAAGGAAGTTGTACTGTGCGTTTGTAGATCTGGAGAAAGCAAATGACAGACTAAATAGGGAGAAGCTGTGGGAAATATTAAATGAATATGGCGTAAATAAAGGTCTAATAAATGGAATAAGAGCAGTATACAACGGTAGTCGGGCATGTGTTAGGGTGAGAGGAGGTGTGAGTGAATACTTGATGTGATGTCACCGTGGTTGTTCAATGTATACATGGATAAATGTCTTAGACAAGAATGTACCGATACAAATGGTGTAATGGTTGGTGACGTAAATGTACGACTTCTGGTGTATGCAGATGACACAGTCTTATTAAGTGGCAGTGCGGATGAGCTGCAAACCGCTCTGACGAAGTTTGATACAGTCTGTGAGAGCATGGACCTAAAGGTAAACGTGAACAAAACTAAGATTATGATGTTCAATCGGGAAGGTGGAAAGGAGAGTAGAGTATTTACTCTGCAAGATGAAATTGTGGAGCAAGTGGACGAGCTGGTACATCTCGGTAGAATGTTTACTGCAGATGTTACAATTGAGAGCGAGATTGGACGAAGGGTCAATGCTGGAAGGAAAGTGATTGCAAGTATGTGGACGATAATGAGAAATGAAAGCACGAGCCTAGCTGCGAAACGAGCAATCTATAATAGCGTATTCGTCCCGTCAGTACTGTATGGAAGTGAGACATGGGTATGTCAAAAAAAGCACGAAAGAAAAATAAATGCCGTGGGTATGAGATTCCTGAGAAGCGCATGTGGTAAAACGAGAAGGGACAAGATAAAAAATGAATGCATAATGACGGAGTGTGGTGAGGAAAAGGCGATGATGGATAGTTATAAAAGTACTACATTACGTTGGTTTGGTCACATTGAGAGAATGAACAACGCAAGATTAACGAAACAAATATATGTGGGTGAGGTTAGGGGAAAGGCCGGGCCTGGTAGGCCGCGTAAAACTTGGCTGAATGTAGTAGAATCTATGATAAAGGAAAGAAAGATAAGGAGTTTTAAAAACAAAAGGGCATGTCAGAGACTATGTATGAACCTTGCGGAAGCTAGGGAGGTATGCGGAGATAGGAAAGCACGGAGAAAGATTGTGAATGAAAAATAAATAAGAGGCAGGGATTGTTTTGCCTACCCCGCAAAGGAATGGCGTGAAGGTTAAGTTAAGTTAAGTTAAAGAAAGCTACTACGCACGACCACATAAACGGTTGTACAAGATTAATTATCCCCAAAATGGAGGTTGTACATGAACTCCATACTGTTGTGGTACATAAAACTAATTTTAGCAAAAATGATTCAAAATTTTGATTATTGATTGTGCGTAAAATATTAAAGAATGGTTTAACTAACATATAGCAGATCTACATGAGAGAAATTGTGCTAAAATTAGCTAAAGTCGGGTATCAAGCTGACACCGAACTTACACTACAGCTGACAGAATTAAATTAATATCGTTGTAGGCGATCGTAACCTGCTGAAAGCAATTTATGTACGAGTTATATTCGGAGGTAAAATGTTTGTCAAATCCTTGATAACAGAATTAAGGTAAATGTACCTAATGTCGTTGTAGGCGATCGTATAAATAAGGCCTTATTATTATTTTTTATATGTAAAAAGTTTGTTATTAAATAGTAAAATGGCGTGCCATACGCAGGTATGTTTGGCGTATAATAATTCAAACTTTAAAATGTCATATTTAATAAAAAGTTGGGAATTAAAATTATGAGGCAGTTTATACATGCGATAAAAGAAAGATCTGACCTGTGTTTGCGACTACTTATGCGTTATTCAAGGTAGCCAGGATTCCACCAGCTACAGTACAGGTGTAATCTCAACGGTCACGCAATTCCAAGTACGTGAGACACAGCTGAACGCAGTTTATCAGCAGCACAATCCAAACAATAAACCGAAGAGATACAGAACGGCTAATCTTGTTGCATCAATAAAGACAAAACCAGATGTAAAAATGAACTTTGATGTAATCGTAACTGTAAATTTATATGAAAACTTAAGTGCTAAAACGAATGTATATGATTAGAACGGTGTTTATTTAGTGAGAATATGTTACCTCTAAGGTCGAATGCGAACATTAATGTAAATGTCTTAACCAATTGGTTAAATCTATTTCTTTGAAGAAGTAATATTAAATTCTTTTGTGTTTGAAACCCGAAAGAGAAGTTCTAATTATAACGAGGTTAACGATATCTGATACGGCTTACCGAAAATGTGTGGATGGAGTGAATGATTTCTTTTACATCCGCCTTTAATAGCGATTATATCACTTCTATACAACAAAGCGATACTATATTGTGAAAATTTTCCAAAAGAATGATGCTTAACATCTAGAAAAAGGAAAATTTTCTAGAAATTCAAACATTCCACAGCAATGGCGGTTTTGAAAAGAGAGCCAACGCCTCAAGAAACAATTTTACAACTTGAAAAATATTCCTATCAAATCATTGTTACCACAATAGAATTTGATGTATTTTTAACAGAATAAACCGTTATTTATACATTGTATGTATTAAGAAATAGCCCCATCTATATTTTGAAACAGCAAAATAACAGGAT
Source organism: Vesta saturnalis (assembly GCA_036346205.1). Classification (NCBI taxonomy): domain Eukaryota; kingdom Metazoa; phylum Arthropoda; class Insecta; order Coleoptera; family Lampyridae; genus Vesta; species Vesta saturnalis. The sequence continues at coordinate 544,823 of JARFJB010002342.1, read as the reverse complement.
CCCTTTTCAGAGGTACCAATCACCAGAACTACGTACATCTCAGGGATGGCGCCATAAGTATTAATTGAAATTAATTATTATAAATGGTAATTAGCTACACAAACCTTTAATACGCTAAACTAGCGGAACTGAAAACGAGTAAACTTTTGAAATATTAACTCGTAAATATTTAAGTTACAGAGAAATTTCTGCTTTCATAAACAATAATAAAGAAAATTACAACGTCGAAGAAAAGCTTCGTTAGCGGTTTTTTACACGTAACACATGTAACATGTAACATGTAATATGTAACATGTAACGTGTAACGTGTAACGTAACGTGTAACGTGTAACGTGTAACGTGTAACGTGTAAGGTGTAACGTGTAACGTGTAACATGTAACATGTAACATGTAACATGTAACATGTAACATGTAACATGTAACATGTAACATGTAACATGTAACATGTAACATGTAACATGTAACATGTAACATGTAACATGTAACATGTAACATGTAACATGTAACATGTAACATGTAACATGTAACATGTAACATTAACATAACATGTAACATTAACATTTAAACTAAAGACACACACAAATGTAACATGTAACATGTGATATGTAACATGTAAGATGTAACATGCAAATATCACACAAAAGGTGACTGGTAACTGGGAACAGGTAACATGTAACACGTGACAGTTAGCAGGTAACTGGTAACAGGTAATAGGTAACATGTAACAGTTAAAAGTAACGTGTAATCTCTCATTTTCAAGTGTTGGATATGTATACCAAAAGCAAAAGTACCTGCCTACCCATAGAAACAATATACAATATACTGGGAGAAACAAATCTTCTAATTTAAACTATTGGATATGTACACCAATTCAAAAGTTGTAATACTTCTCTTGACGAAATCGTATTATAAATAAAAATTTTAATAAGGCGACACAAAATGGCGTCTAATAACATAAAGTCAGTGTGATTGCGTCCGTACGTGTGTGTGGGGGGGGAGGGTTACTGCCGTTTGCGCGCGCGCGTGTTTGTACGCTGCTGGGTGTGTGCGCGTGAGTGTGTACGTAGGTCGGATGTAGTGTGCGGGATAATATACTTTCCTTAATCAAATTTTTAGGGTGGCCCATAAAAAATGTCGTTTTTTGGAGTTTTTTATTGGGCCTTTCTGCTCCTATCTAGAAAACATTTTATATGTTAATACTATGCAGTATTAAAAGCTAATCAAGCAGACGAATGTCCCTGTCTAATTTTCTTCTGATTTTCTTTTGTTTCTAATTAGCAATAAACGTCAAAATGGCTGACGAAATTTTGATACTGTTGCGTCATTCCCGGAAACAAAACGTTTCTGCAACCGCCGCAGTTAAAAAAATATGCGAAGTGGAACGGGAGAACAGTGAACATTCGTACGGTGCAGCGCTGGTTTCGAAAATTTACTGGCGGAGATACAAGTCTCAAGAGGAAGCAAGGTTCTGGTCGGCCCAACTTGTGAAATAACGCTGAACTTGAGATGTTGTTGAAGCAAATCATCAAGTACACGTAAGTTGTCAGCAGAACTTGGGTATTCCAAAGAAGACGTAAGGCGCCAATTGCATCAACTTGGAAAAGCCAATAGACACTGTAGAGAAGTTCCTCGCGACTTAACGCCAGCAATGGCAGATAGGCGAATTCAGATTTGTGATCAACTGCTTTCCAATCCTTGGGATGAACGTTTCTTTAAACGGATCGTTGCTTGCGATAAAAGGTGGATTTACTTCAATAATACTAGCACAGAAAATCAGTGTATTACTGTTGGACTCCCTGCATTGGCGGTTTCCAAACGAAAAAGGTTCCAAAGGAAGGTTATGCTTTGTGTATGGTGGAATTTTGAAGGGGTTATTCACTTTGAGTTGGTTCCTGATGGGCAGACGATTGATGATAACCTTTACACTTGGATAGGATGCATGATGCTCTAAGTCGGCGTTACTCGGGATGGTGAACCGAGGACGGGTAATTCTGCAACAAGACAACGCCAGACCTCATACTGGAGCTGAAGCTCAACAAAAAATTAGGGAATTGAATTTGGAGCTTCTTCCTCATCCAGCTTATAGCCCGGACCTTGCGCCTTCCGATTATCACTTATTCCGATCGATGGCGCACTTCCGTCGTGGACGGCATTTTATAAGCGTTGAGGAAGAAGCTGCATGCCGAATTCTTTAATTCCAAAGATGCTCCATGGTACCGTCGTGGCATTGAAGATCTTGCAGAAAGATGGCGAAAGATATTACTTTACAATGATTTATACTTTAGTGAATAAAAGTTTTCATTTGTTATTTTATCATTAAATCAATTTTTTCATAAAAAAACGTCATTTTTTATAGGCCATCCTAATAATAACTAAGCCCTATAAAAAAGTTCCTAAAATAAATTTTGTTATATCGGAAATGCTCTCAACTTATAACATACACTATAAGCTCATTTTTAAAGATAATTGAATTTTAGGTAAGTGTACCATTATAGTTTTTAATATGAAACAAAATGAGCGTTAAAATTTAATTTAAACATATGTGAGTAGTCATGATAAAAGGGGGAACAAATTTACGTTTAATATAGCCTTCTTTTCATATTTGATAAACATAGATAAAACTTTAACAATGTCAAACTAAAGATTATGTATATTGTTTTATACAGGGTGTACCGGAGTAGGTGTAACAAAATTCGGCAGCAGATAGTATTAATGAAAACAAGAAGAAAGATTCCGATAAACATGGGTCCTAACTCGCTTCATTTTAGAGATACAAGGTGTTTTAGTTAAGAAAGAAAATTACTTTTTTTTATAATTCAATAACGGTCGAAGCTATAACGATTCGATTCAGAAAACTGATATTTCATGATGAAGATAACTTTTGGTGTAACTGTCATAGATTTTTAGAACGTGGCCCAAAACAGAACGCAGCATGAGTGATGAATAGGAGCAACTAAATAGTATGGGACGATTATGAAATGATGACAAGAATATTTCGGAAACCTGTACAGTAGTGAGGAAAATAAGACTAAAGAGTTCAATAAGGAGAATGTAGAAGGAATAGTGATTGAAGCTGAGAATGATATTGGGTTAAATGAGATAAAGAAAACGGTAGGACAATTGAAAAACGGTAAAGGAGCAGGTGCGGATGAAATCACTGGTGAAATGCTAAAATATGGAGGTGCCAAGGTTAAACGAAGATTGTGTGAATCATTCAATGTATGCCTTAAGTGTGAAAAAGTGCCGAGGGATTGAAAGAACGCGGTCATTGTACCACTGTATAAGGGTAAGGGGAACAAGGGTCATTGCAAAAACTACAAGGAATAAGTTTACTCAGTGTAGCTGGTAAAGTATTTGGAAGATTACTGATTGATAGAGTATGTGAAACTGCCCAAACTTCGGGATGTGCAAGGAGGTTTCATGGCAGAGAGAGGATGTGTTGATCAGATGCTTGCTCCCCAGCAGGGCATCGGAAAGCGTTTAAGGGTTAAAAAGAAGCTTTACTGTCCGTTTGTAGATCTGGAGAAAGCATACGACATGCTCGATTTTGGTGTTAATTAAGATCCATTAGTCATAATCAACATATCTCTGACCGTTATTGCGCAATCAGCCATAATTGAAAAAATGGCGATTTTGAAAAACTTGAGTAACTTTTTTATTTCTAAATGTATCGACAAACTGTGAAAACATTCTTAAGGCACTTTTTTTGAGTAGAATCCGTTAGTGCGTTCACATTTTTAATACCTCCATAATTTAAAAAGATATGACCTAAAGTTGTATTTTTTTATATGGAAACCATAGTTGACTATGACATTTTTTTTGTGCTTTTTAAAAATATATAAACACCTCTATGCTATTTTAATAATTAATTGATTTTTTTGAGTTTTTCTTAATTTATTAAGGATAACATGAAAATGTAAAGTTTCACCATTGTCACACATAATAAAATACTTATCTTTTTTGGGTTTTTTAATGGTGTATTTTAAATTATACAATCTAAACGTTTCGATAATACTTACAGTTATCTTCGTCAGGAGTAATATCCGTTAAAATTGTTAAAGATGTTGTAAACAATTTTGTCAAAGTTGAAAAATTAAAACATAAGCATCAGCCTGCTATCAACATAGCAGTTTGAGAAACGTATAAAAGCCAACTATAGAATTAAATTTTAGTAAAGAATAACTAGGTCATTAAAAATTAAATATTGTTAAACTGTCTTAAAGATGACAAATCAGAACACTCTCTAACGGCGATAGCTGACAAAGAAAAATGTCAGCCAAGAAACACATTTAACAATATTTAATCAAGTTATGATGTAAGTGTAAAGTTGTGAAAAACTTTAATTTGAAAATGATGGAATCATTCACCAATGTAAACATGACATCAAATAAAATAATCCAGTTAAATCTAACGAACCTTTTACGTTCTTCGTTCATTTAGTTGTAAAAAAAAAGTTTTTGATCATTAATCATTTATAAGTATGTGGTAGGCAACTTAATTTGCATTGGTGTAACTTAAGTTGCATATTTTCTTAAGGGTTTATACTTCCATATCGTAGAGTTATTTTTTGCACATATTTTTCGCGCATCGCTACACCTGATACCGTGAGCGTCCTTTTGAGCATTGCTTGATGTGCGCTGTTTTAAGCAAGAAGCCATTTTTGGTTTCCATCTTAACCTTAACTCGTATTATATTAAAATCTGAAACATTTGCTTTTTGCAGGCACTTTTATTTACACTTATAGTTATACTTATATTTGCCCTTATAGTTTTACCATTTTTGGATCTAAATTTAGATCACACCTTTTTATTTGAACCTTCAAGAGAATGCAATAAATACTGGGTTATTCAAATTTGAATGAATATAAATTTGTAAGAAGTAAATTCAACTTTGGTATGGTTTACAACATACAACATTGAAAATACGACATATTGCGCAACATTTGTACGAAGATTACATCATTTATGGTTTACATTTCCGCATTCCTTCTGATAACAGAGGTTCTCCAAAAAGTTGTACAAAGATTTTATAACAGGTATTTGTACCCCAATCACTTATTAGTATAAGGCTATTAACACTAGAATTAAGATTTATTTTATATAATCCCAATTTTAAATGCTTAATAAACATAGTTTGTATATCTTTTATTTTGACATTTTGGTGAATGCTTTATTGTATCCTCGGTTTAGTTATTCCGAGCGTAATAAAAAATAATTTGGCGTCTGAGATAACCTTTATTATTGTTCCATTGAAGTTACTATAATGATGTTAGGTGGAAATAATTAAGCAGAAATATGTTGGTAATTAAGCAAATCAAAACGCATGAACCAGGCCCGATTTAATCTACCTACTGAGTCAACGGCATTATCTTTTAATAAGTGTTTGGTGTCTCTAGTTATTTTAACGATTTGTATGGAGAACGCTTTAAAACATTTATGTACCTTATTATTACACCTGGCGCTCGAGCATGGGACTTGACTTGCTTTCATTACCATTATTTAATTGTGCTGGATATTTCCGCTCTTGTTTGTTTCAGTTTCGATTGTTAGAGTTGACGATTTTAAGTTATAGTAACAATTTATAATTACGATTGTTTACAATTAGTGAAATGTTATTGTTTGTGTTTATATATTATTCATTACCATGTCAAATTTGGATTATTTAGTAGATGTTCTACGTAGTGACGAGTTGCTAATAGAGTTAAATTATAGAAATGTTAATGATGCGGAAAGGTTAACTGTTGATGAAAAACGCAAATTACTAAGGCGTAAATTAAATTTAGAAAGGATTGATCCAAATTTATTTGATTCGTATAAGAAAGTTGAAATAGACCAGACAATGGAATTGGATTGCTTAAAAGATAAACTTCATAACATTCAAACTTTAATTAATTTGTTCAAACTTAAACCTACTAGAGGAGAATACCTTAGGCTTCATACTCGTTTATTGCATATTTTGAAACGTTTGAATTATACAACTTTTGATAATGAATTTTTGTATTTACATGATCAATTGCTAACCTTATGTAATGAGTCAATAGAATTAATCGAATCTATTAATGGAAATATTGAATTGAACAATAAATTGCCATATTTAGACAGTTCTAATATTTCTATGTCACATAACGACAATGTTAGTTACTTCAGTTAGTATTCCGACTGAAGACTTTTACAAATTAATTCAAAATGTAAAAATTTCTAGAAATTCAGTTCCAGTGTATAAACTGAATATTAAATTTGATGGAAGTGAAAAGGGTGTTTTTACATTTATGCAAAGATGTGAGGAATTAATGGTGGCTCGTAACATTTCGAAGTCGGAAATGCTTTTGTCTGGTATTGTTCTATTTTCTGGATGTGGGTTAACGTGGTTTAGAGCAATGAGGTCTCAAATAAATTCTTGGGACGAGCTTATTATAAAATTAAAAAGCGACTTTTCTCCCGATTGTCATGATGGAGTGTTGCTAAACGAAATTAAACACAGAAAACAGACTTTTGCTGAAATTCCAACCCGCTTTATTTCCGAAATGGTTAATTTATTTCAAACTAGACGTTCCTCCTGAATGTAGCAATTAAATTATTATGAAAAATGTACAACCTTGGTTCGCTACCCAGTTAGCTCTTGTTAATGTTACTGATATTTTCCATCTGGTTGACTTATGTAAAAAATTGCAGCAAGTGAAAGCTCAGAATTCTAAATTCAAGTTTAATTCTAGTTCAGATTTTCAAAGACAATCTGAATACAAACCCAAATCTTCTACATCGAGTGAAAATATTAAACCTAAACACATTTTTACTGGTGCTAAGCCAAAAAATACAAATTCAACTTTTAATAATTCAAAAATTAATACAGCTAAATCTTCAACGACATGTTTTAAGTGTAAACCATTTGGTCACACCTGTGACAAGGATGTTGATAAGATCTTTTGCTTTAAATGTGGTTATTCCGATGTTACTTTTACTAATTGTCCAAAGTGTAAATTTTCAAAAGACTTGTAAATAGGAAGTGTTCTGTTAGTCAACACATTCCTTATGATTTTTCGGAGGATGACAAGCATGTTTTTAAAGAATGATTAATTACACTTGATAAATTTTATGGAACTCCAAAAATTTGTTCTAAATTTGTTGAAAAAAGGAATGATATTAGACCTTTTATTAATGTGAAGATTTTTAATGAAAATTTTGTTGCTTTATTAGACAGTGGAGCTACTGTTACAATTCTAGGTAAGCCTACATTGTATTTAATTGATAAATATGATTTAAAATTAAATAGGAATTCACCTTTTCCATCATTGATTATTGCCGATGGTTCTTTACAATCCATTTTGGGAAGTGTTGATTTATCTTTGACTGTTAATGATATTACTAAAACAATTTCCGTTATTGTTTCTGAAGTTATTACTACTGCGATTACTTTGGGAGTAGATTTTTGTCAATTATTTGAAATTAAAGCTGATTTTGGTGAAAATTCGTTTGTCGCAAACTCTGCGGAGACACATTTTTCAATGATTAATAGTGTTGATGATCTTAATAATGATCAAATTTTTGAATTAAATCAAGTTATTGACCTTTTTAAAACCTTATCAAATTCGAAATTAGGTAAGACCAATAAAGTTTTTCATTGAATTAATACTGGTGATGCAATATCAATTAAACAGCGTTATTATCCATTATCTCCTGCTATGTTCGAGCATGCAAACAAAGAAATTGATGACATGTTAGATCAAGGAATTATTAAACCCAATTCTTTTCCTTGGAATTCTCCAATGGTTTTAGTTCGAAAGAAGTCAGGCGAATTTAGAGTTTGTTTTTATGCGAAGAAATTATATTCCATTACTAAGAAAGATGCTTACCCTTTACCATTTTTAAATGATATTTTGGATAAATTAAGAGATGCTCGTTATTTAACTTCGATTGATTTAAAGAAAGCTTTTTGGCAAATTCCGTTAGACCCTGAAAGTTGTGAAAAGACTGCTTTCACTGTTCCACGTAGAGGATTATTTGAGTATACTGTTATGCACATGGGACTTACCAACGCACCCAGTACTTTACAACGATTTATAGATTCAATTTTAGGTCATAATTTATCCCAATCGGTTTTTATTTATTTGGATGACATTATTATATTTTCAACTACATTTAAGGAACATATTGCTATTTAAGAGAAGTTTTTAAAAGGCTTAATGATGCCAAATTAAATATTAATTTAGATAAATGTGAATTTTGTAAACCTCAATTATCATATTTGGGTTTTGTTATCGATAAGAATGGTCTTCATACTGATCCTTCAAAGGTGGAAGCTATTACTAAATTTCCTCAACCAAATACTTTTACCGAAGTTAAGCGTTTTATTGGAATGTGTTCTTGGTATAGGCGTTTTATGGAATAGCGAAGCGAACGATTCATTTTTGAAAATTTAATCTCTATTAGTTGATGCTCCTATCTTAGCGAGTCCAGATTTTTCTAAAACATTTTATTTACAATGTGATGCTTCCAGTTGTGGTTTTGGACGTGTTTTAACTCAAGGTGAAGGAGAGGATGAGGTTGTTATTGCTTATGGTTTGCGTACTTTAAATAAAGCCGAGCAAAATTATTCAATTACAGAGCGTGAATTACATGCCGTTATTTTTGGAATTTATAAGTTTAGACCCTATATTGAAGGTACCCATTTTAAAGTTATTACTGATCATCATTCACTGATTTGGCTCAATAATTTAAAAGATCCTTCAGGTCGATTAGCCCGATGGAGTGTTAAATTTCAGCAATTTGATTTTTAAGTCATTCATAGAAAAAGTAACTTAAATGTTGTTCCTGATGCACTTTCTAGAGCACCTTAGTTCTTTAGAATTTTCTGCTATAGATTTAGACCTGAATTATTTCCTGATTGGAGAGTTGAAGATAATAAACTTTACAAATTTATTTCAAATGATTTAACATCGACTCCAATTTAGTGGAATGGAAATTAGTTGTTCCTAAATCTTTAAGGAAAAGTATTTTACAGAAATTTCATGATGATCCTACATCAGCACATTTTGGTGTTTTAAAACTTTTCAAAAATTAAGGAATTGTATTATTGGCCAAAAATGAAGTCCGACATTTCCAAATACATTAGAAATTGCAATGTTTGTAACCAAAGCAAGTGTTCACAGTTTAATCATTATGGTTTTATGGGTAAAGAGAAAATGTTTCTTATCCTTTTCAATGTATTTCTATTGATTTTTCCAAGATCGAAGAGTGGTAATACAGTTTATTAGTTATTTGTGATTGTTTTACCAAATTTACTTTGATTCATCCAATGCGCAGTGCTACTGCTAAAGGTGTTTGTCAGTATATTGAAAATTATGTATTTCTAGTTTTCGGTGTTCCTCAAACTTGTATGGTCTCAAATTTGGATGGTGGACAACGGTCCTCAATTTAAAAGTGCACAATTTAAAAATTTAATGAGTTCTTACAAAGTTCAATCTATTTGGTTTAATGCAAGTTATCATCCGTAAGTAAATTTTGTTGAAAGAGTTAATAAAGTGGTAGTTACTGCAATTAGGTCTTATATTAAAGATGATCACAAGGAATGGAATGCTGAAATTCATAAAATTGCCCATGCTATTCGTAACGCTGTACATGTGTCTACTAAATTTTCACCTTCCTTTTTGGCGTTTGGTCGAACAGTTCCAATTTCTGGAGATTTTTATGGTCGATTAAAGGATTTTAAAGAGGATGATTTATTTATTACTAACCGTGAACAATTAGTTCAAGATTTAAATGAACTTTCACCCGTTTTTGAACAAGTTAAACAAAATTTACATGCAGCTTACGAAAGAAATTCAAAATCTTACAATTTGCGACATCGTCCATTAAGATTAAACGTTGGCGATTTTGTTTGGAAAAAGAATTTTACTTTATCTGATGCGACTTCAAATTATAGTCAAAAGTTAGCCCCAAAATTTATTGAAGCAAAAGTTATTGAGGTGTTAGGTCCAACTACGTACCGATTGGCCACCCTTATAGATAATAAACCCTTAGGTGTTTTTCATGTTAAAGATGTAAAACTCCATTAATTCTTAATTATTTTTCTATTCCCAGTATTTTGAGACTCTTACATTCTGGTTTTCTTATTTACATTTTAATTATTTTGATGATTTTTCCAAGTAATTTGATTTTTGTGCTTATCTCGCACATTATTTTATTTTATATTTTTGTGGATTTGCAAACCACTTATTTTATTTTTGCTACATTTGTTTAGCACGATTGTTGATATTTAGATCACATTGTGCGATTGTTTTGCCGATTTTTGGGACATTAGTTCGCAGGTAAATTATCTTCCTTTATTGGATTTACAATTTGCTATTGTTGCAATAGTAAAATTTAAGATAACCATTTTGAGTTTACCTCTGATCGTTATTTAACGTGAAATTTTTAAACTCTTAACCGTTGGTAAGATAACTAGTAATGCTTGTATACATTTAATTTTTTGTTTGAATTAGTTATTCTGGTTTCCCTGAAATTGTTTCGAAATTCTAGCTTTTGACGATTCCTGATTTGTCTGGTGTTCTATTCTTGGACGCTGCTTGTGGACTTTAGTTCGCCTCGCGTCAACCTTGATTAGTTCGCTTCCCGATTGTGACTTCCTGATTATGACGTTTTGGTAGTTTTAGGGGGTATGTTGTGTGTAAGAGTGCATCATTCTTTTCTTTGCTACATCATCTAGATTTCTTTCTATTTACGGAACGTGCGTGTTAGTTAGGGGTATGTTTAGTCTTGGACGACTACTGTGGAACAACATAAAACCTGAATCTCGTGAAGGGTAGAGTGGCCTCTCTTGTTTTCCACGACGGAACAGCCTGAGCTAATTTGCCATGGAAATAATCGTATCTTGGATTTACCGATTTTGATTCATACCGAACGTGACTGGTAGTTTTGTATTGATGTACCTAGGAGGCTTGGTTTGAGACCACCGGGAAGGGTTTTTTTCATTTTGCTCCTCTGATGGTAGTTTGCTTCAAGAACCCCACCAGCTTAAATTTTTTCTTTGCTTTATTTAAGATTTCGGGTCCTTTATCCTCGAATAGTGACGTGTGCGGGTTGTAGCGCGTCATTAGCTGTTATGGTGTTGCGAGGGGTCTTTCCTGATCAACATTACCGCATTTTTCATACTTCTTCGTACACTTAGAATAGGAGTTTGTCTATTTAATCTTTTATTAAGCATTTTGATTTTTCCCTTTTTATTTTTATTTGCATTTTATTTAGATTTTAGGTATTACTATTTACATTTTGCTTGAATTTTAATTAGCTTAACATTTTTATTTCCTCAGATTTTAATAAATTTATTTATTAGCTTAGTGTTTGGAATCTCCGCTTTGGTGATATCAGAGTCCAAATTTTAGGAGGGGGTGTGTAACGAATCTTTTACGTTCTTCGCTCATTTAGTTGAAAAAAAAAGTTTTTGATCATTAATTATTTATAAGTATATCGTAGGCAACTTAATTTGCTTTGGTGTAAACAGTTTTGTCAAAGTTCAAAAATTAAAACATGTTTTAATTTTTCAACTGTGACAAAAAGGTTTACAACATCTTTAACAATGTTTAACAGATATTACTACTGACGAAGATAACTGTAAGTGTTATCGAAACGTTTAGATTATTTAATTTAAAATACACCATTAAAAAAAAACAAAAAAGAAGTATTTTATTATGTGTGATAATGGTGAAAGTTTATATTTTTATATAACGGTGTTAATTGTGTAAAAGTTACACGTACACTTTCTTTTAACTCATTCACAGTATTATTAGTTCTTTCGTATATAATGTGTTTCAAAAAACCCCATAAAAAGAAATCTAGAGGCGAAAGATCGGGTGAACGAGAAGGCCACAAAATTGGTGCTGTCTTTCCCATCCAACTATTAAGAAAACGTAAATTTAAGTAGTCACTAACTACACGGTAATTATGTGCGGGAGCTCCGTCTTTCTGAAATATGACATTGCAATATTGTGCTAAGGGAAGACTCTCTAGAAATCCCTCCAACACTGACATGAGCGTTAGTATCTGCCCATTAAGGTGAATTGTGATTACTAAAAATACCATCAGTACTGATATGCGCCTCGTCTGACCATGCAATAGAGCTTGAAAAATTAGGTATATCTTGGCACTGACTTATATACCAGTTAAAAAACTCAGTACGCCGCCTTCTATCGTCTATAATCAAGAAATGTTCTTTCCGAAATCTATAGCAATGGTGTTTGTGTTTCTTTAAAATTTGAAGGGCTTTGCTTCGAGACACGCCTAGATTAACCATTTGTCTAGATGAAGTTGTTGGCTCTGCTTCAACTTGTCCTAAGACGACCATTGAATTTTCTTCAGAATTTTGTTTTAAAGTGATAATTTGGCCTGGGATTTTTAAAAGAACCGAATTCAATTAAATTTTTCTGTAACCTAAAATTAATTAAGGTATTGTTTTGAGCTAGCAAAAATTTTAATTTCTGCTAACTATACCGTTCAAAAATATTTTTATTTGGCTACTGCCTTTCAGGAAAATTTTGTAAATATAATTCCGATGCCACCTTCGGATAATATAAAACACTTTAACATGCAAAATTTTTCTGAATTTGTATAATTAGGCATGTTAATAACTAAATTCCAAGGTCACTTTGTAGCACACTTCTAATTTTTAATTTATAATTTAACATATAGCTATCATTTGTTTTTACTTAAATAAATCTCAGCCTCCTATGCCTTCTGTGCGTTCTTAATATAAAACGTAAATAAGAAAAACTTAAAAAATCAATTAATTATTAAAATAGCATAGAAGTGTTATATATTTCTGAAAAGCACAAAAAATGTCATAGCCAACTATGGTTGCGGGTGTTAAGACGTTTTTATTCACTTATACTTTAATATACTATTTTAAGGTTTTTTATTTTTCATTTGCAGTTTTAATGATACATTTTTATATTTTTGTTCTAAATTTGTTCATTGTTTTTCAATTTTAGAGTGGAAATTTTTACCAACCCCTCGGAATACTTTGAACGTATGCATAGTTGGTAGTTTAAGGGTTAAAGTGCACAATTTTTAAACTAACATTATATGTTTAATTATGTTACTTTATGCTGCCTGTAGGTATAAAAAAATACATGACGTTATGATTGTGCTATTACGATAATGGTTATTCCATTAGTTTGTGGAAAAACGAATACGTGTATATGTTGAAGAGTAGTAAATTAAATATGGCTAAAATTAAATTTCTACCGAATTACAATTAAAAAAATGAATTATGTTAATTAGCAGCAAGCATAACAACGAATTTTAACCTGAATAAACAATTTACATCACGTTACGCTAATAATAAAAATGATATTCCTCTCCCAGATTTCGTCCGTATTTGTTTTTATTCTGGATTCTTTAACGAAGTATAAATTGACTTGTATATGTATTATCAAATGTACATAAGTAAATGTAGAATTTTGATTGCTGTGTAATAAATTGTAAATGATCATATGTTGGCGTCGCCGTGTGATGGCGGCATCATGGCGCCGTCGACGTGCTCTGTTATACCGCCAAGTGTGTAATTTGTGCGCACAGTGCGTCATCTATCATTAGCTAATGAGGGCTCAATGGGCCTTAATTCGGTCCTCTGATCCGTTGCTACGGCTTGTTTGCACACGGTTATTATAATTTGTTTGTTTTGTAAATATGTGTTTCGGCCTGCTAGTCAGAGGGCTTTTATATAAAATTGACAAAAGGGTATGAGGGGTGTAACCCTTTGTAATTAGCAACATTCATCCCTATTTGGTCATTGCCCTGTTTTTATTTTCATTTTTTTTATCGGTATTACACATTATATGTACGAATTACATAAAATTGCGTTTTCATTAAGTTTTCATTAAGAAAATTAAACTAATTATATGGATTTTTAACAAGATTTTTTATTTTGGCGTTTTAAAAATAAGGATAATGATACAAAAAACACCTTTTATATTAATATATGGCATAGTTTTTGTGCACGTGTAAGTCGATTAAATTATACTTTCTAAATTTAAGATAGTTTAACGTGATGCGTGTTTTTTACAGTGTGAATAACAAATAAGGAATATTGACGAACTGATATTTTTGTTGCAACAAAAAGAAAACGTTAATAAAGGTTTCATAATTAAAGCCACACTGATTATTTTTCAATTATTCTGTCGGACAATAATAGTAGCTTCCCAATCTTAAAAGTTGTCCAGAAACCCAATATTTAAAATCTGGGCTTGACAAAGCGTTGTAAGTTTGACACCACTGATGTGTCACACATGAACTTTTTTTTTAAACGTTTATCGGTTTTGTTTTTGGAGATTTTTCTTATCGTAGTTTTCCATGTCTGATCCTCGGGCGGTTTGGGTGTTTGTGTTATGTTTCTTTGTGTATTGTATGCGGTAACAATTATGGTGCGTTTCTTATTATATAGGGTGTCGCGTAAAGAATGGGCTGTAGTTCAGAGATAGTTTCTTTGAGTTAAAATAACCCCATATTGGGCAACTTACCTTAGTCCAATTCTGCTTCCTTAACCCTTCACTGATAACGTGAAATTCTTGCTACACGAGTGTTAACGTTAGTCTGACAGACCAGTAGTGTTGTTGACCCTATAAATCGTTGTCTAAGTATGTTTAAATAGTGAAAATAGACAACCTTAAAAAAATACGAAATCAAACCTCTAAAAAAACTTTATTCACCTAGGTAAATACATCGTTAAAAAAATTAGGCATTAAAAATAAAAATGGAGTAGGCAAAAATACGTAAAACATTTTTAAGGCAATAATCGAAAATAAATTGTGACTGTAGTATAAAAGCAATTCCTAGTATGTTTTAGCAAAAAAATATATACAAAAATAATTATAACTAAACTCTAAAAAACAGGGCACAAATCTTACAATACCCTAAGCACATAAATTTTCCGCATTTCATACAATTATATTTAGTTTTTCGGTCTTTTGTTTTTGATGAACAATAATAACATTTGCCAGGAACACCGCTTCTTTCTTCTGAAACATTCTTCTCAGGCATAACTAGGAGCTCTCTGTAACCGTATTCACTTTGACGGGCCTAACTGTAACTGACCCGCTTCCTTTTTGCTTGTTAAATTGATCCTTTTGATTTTTTAATTGAAATGAATGTTGATTTATTCTTTATATTCCTCGGCTCTACTTTTCAGGACCTCTGCGGTGTTTAATGCATTTATGATAGAAATAAAACTTTAATACATTTATTCAAAACAACAGACAAAACAATTTTAAATCGCCATAATAAAGAAAAGCAGGATGCGTGGACTAAGGGTACGCCGGTTTAAATCTACTACTAAACATGCAATCGAAAGCTGACGTAATAATCCTCTAGATATCAATTCAATTCAATAATGGAGATACGTTTACTGAATTATTATGTCACCCTTTTCATTATTAAATATTAAACATGCCAGCCGGGGAGGTACCAACACCCTTACCATGGACTCCTTAATATTGGTCTCCGATTTTCTGAGCTCGGTAAGGGCTGCCGGTTACCTTTTCCTTCATCCTTAATCTATTCTCATCCTTATTCTTCCTTCTCGCTCTCACTGTTTTTCTATCGGATTAAAAGTCCAAATTAAAAAATAAGATGGCTGTGGTTTCTAGGGTAAAAAATTCCGGACGTAAAATCCTGCCCCATTCGGATGTCCGGGAGGGCAGGTCCCAAGCGACCACGGTCATCGAAAGTATCAACTTTCTGATTCACTACTACAACATCCGCGGTATCAGGTCTAATCTTAATGCTATTCACTAACATCTGGAACAATTACAACCTGATATTTTGTTTCTATCTGAAACGCAAGTCTCCTATGAAAGCTCCGAGTCACCCGCCTTGCGATATCTCTGGTCATAGTGCAGAAACATTTGCTATTTCATGTGATCTCACACAAATGATTTCTGAACCCACAAGAATCCCTGATAACCCTAACCATACTCCACATCTTCTAGATCTCTTTCTTACATCAAACCCTCTTGTTTATAAAACATCCGTTCTTTCGCCTTTAGGTCTTTCCGACCATTGTCTAATAGAAATCATTTCTACTGTACCTAATTCTACTGCTGTTCGCAAAACCGATAGAACCTTGTGGTGTTTTAAGTCAGCTCGATGGAGTAATTTACAGGATTTCTTTGCAACCTTTCCATGCCGTGAATATTATTTTAAGTTGTCCTCTTCTTCGGACATCGCTCTTTCAGTATCTGAAGTCATCCTCATGGGAATGGAGTTATACATTCCCAAAAAACAGTACCGTATAGGTCATTCACGTTCCCAACCCTGGTTCAATAAGGCTTGTTCTGATGCAATATCTTTAAAAAATAAATATCTGCAAAAGTGTCTTCACTAAAACTAAAAAGTTGTTCGAACAACGAAAATGCAATGAACTAGCTACATCTCCTTTAGGCAGTCGTAAATTTTGGTCTTTAGCTAAAGCCATTAGTAAAAACTTTGGAACATCTTCATTTCCCCCCCTGACATCTATTGACGGATCGGTAGTTGCTGATACTGTAGGCAAAGCCAATGTTTTTGTGGATTTTTTTGCATCCAACTCGTGTCTCAATGATTCTGGAAAAGATGTGCCCCTAGTCAACTCTTCTTCATACGTTATGAAACCATTTCATTTTCGATACAAGCTCTTGGAATCGATCATCAGTAGGCTTGATCTCAATAAGGCGACTGGCCCAGACGGTATCCCAGCTATTGTCTTAAAGAAATGTTCCCCCGAACTAGTACCAGTCCTATAGGCTCCATACGATCTCTATGTCTTCTGGGGAATTCCCTTCATTATGGAAGTTAACAGATGTTCAACCTATTCCCAAAAAAGGCGATAAGACCGATCCCTCAAACTACCGACTAATTGCGATCACTTCCATTTTGTCTAAAATCAAGGCAAAAACCATCAATCAGCAACTGATCACGTTCCTTGAAACTAACAAACTTCTTAGTGACCACCAATATGGGTTTAGGCAAAGTCGTTCAACAGATGATCTTTCATATGTGACCCAAGTTTGGAACAATATAGTAGAGCAGTCCGGTGAAACAGTTGTAGTCGCTTTAGATATCTCAAAGACATTTGACCAAGTTTGGTATAAGTGCTTACTTGCCAAACTCACCTCGTTCGGGTTAAATGATACTCTCATCAACTGGGTTTCTAGTTTTCTTGATAAAAGACGAATACGTGTCGTAGTTGATGGCTTTTTTTCAAAAGAAGTTAGCATTAACGCGGACGTACCACAGGGATCCGTTATAACGCCTACACTTTTTCTGCTGTACATAAATGACCTTATTTCTTCAACAACTAACCCCATCCATTCCTTTGCTGACGATAGCGCTCTTCACTGTAGTTCATCTCAGTCTACTCATAGTGATAATCCACCTTCTATGTCAAATCAAGAAATTAAAGCTGAAAGGAAAATTCAATCAACAAAGACATTCAACGTATTCTCGAATGGGGAAGCAATAATCTGGTTAAATTTGATGCTAACAAAACTCAGTGTTGCCTTGTGTCCGCCAAAAAAGGTCGATCGTTTCCTGTAAGTATGAATGGCTCAGTTCTTAAGTTTTCAGACTCTATTGCTCTGTTGGGTGTCTGTATCTTCAAATCTCTCATGGGTTGACCATGTTCTGTCAGCTACCAAAACAGCTGCTCGTAAAATAGGCTTTTTGTACATATCTAAGCAGTACTTTACCTCTCGACAACTCCTTCTGCTGTATAAGGCACAATTTGACCTCATCTGGAATATAATTCTCACCTCTGGGTTAGTGCTTCTCAATACGCTCTCAATATCGTTGATAGTATTCAAAGAAGGCGATTCGGCTTATTAATGACCCGTTTTTAACTTCTCACACACAGCCCCTTGAGCATAGAAGGATGGTTTCAGTTGTTTCTTTATATTATTGTTATTACAACGGCTATTGTGCTGCTGAATTATATTCTTTGATACTATCTCGGGCTATCTTTGCGAGAAACACTCGGTTCGCTCATTCACATCATCAGTATGCAGTATAAATCTCCACTTGTACAAAACGGTCGCAACTCAAATTTTCCTAAACGGCTTCTAAACTCTGGAATGATCTCCCTAGTTCCTGCTTTCCTCTCACTTGTGATATGAGAAAATTTAAGGTAGCTGTTCATAGGCATCTATTGGCAATTCATTGTCAGAGGGATAGAGATCCATCCTCCTAAGGGTTCCTGGGTGCTTTAGCACGATAGGCCAAATCTAGCCTGTTCAGGTCCATAATCATAAAAAAAAACTTGCGATCTTCTTTCTTCGTTTAAGTGAATCCGTCGTATAAAGGGTGACACTATCTGTATCGTTACCTGGATGCGATTCTTACTTCAAACCAAAAAAAGCCAGTTGATACTACAAAAGCTAGGCGAATTAACGACAAAAGCTTCTTGTCGTAAATGTAGATTGCTGTGTAGTTCTCCAGGAGAAATAACACTCACTAAACTTTATATGTATTGCACATACGAATATTTACAACGTTACGATTTACAGCGTTTTAATTCACTGTAACACTTTTATGGCCATTATTAATAATTGTTTACAAATAACTTTCAGCAGTTGCTTGTGCTCTAAAGTTCGAGCAGCGTTCTTTTCCGCTGTCAATTATTCCAACTTTCGCGCCTTTGTTAGCGTCTCCTTTTTTGCGCACAGATAACTTAATCTACATATAACTTAATACTACAATATACAAGGTAATTGTCATAAAAGCATTTATACAGGGTAATAAATCTCTTACACTAAATTGAAATAAAATAAAGTTTATATGCTCATTCAAGAGGTGTTACATCTCTTATTCCAAGTTGCATTAATTTTCGATTGTTCAATGCTCTGCTTCGCAAATGTTTCTCCAACAAAGGTAGCGCTAATTTTTCTACAAAATTGACTGCGAGGCGTTTTGGAAAAATTATCATTTGCAAGAAAAATAACATAAGCATTTATGGCCGCGGCATTTAGAACGCTACAAAAAACTACCATAGGCCACCTTCATGTTGCTCGGGCTGTATTATAACTAGAACAAATTTTGTTGACTACATCCACCTCACCTTTTGTAGAATTGTATAGTATTATTTCAGGGTTTCCAGTTTGAGGATCTACGCAATCAATCATCATAGTGGAAGGTCAATAACAGTAAAACAGTTTTGTTTCGTTTATGGATAAACGACACCAATTTTCCTGAAATCTAAACATAGACGAAGAAATTTGACGTTTTCCTCCATATTTGTGATTTTTTGCATTTTTGTTGGGTTTGCTTATGAAAACCACAACGAACCCTGATAGTTTCTAACTCTTCATCTACCTTCGACATAGAATAATGTTTTTGGCAGTTCAAATTAAATAGATCCCTAATAGGGCATAACTTATCGAGTTTTTTTCTGTCAAGTCGTATCCGTTTGTCATCGAATCTACGATGTGTAATTAAAGATCTAACTCTTTGTAGGTTAGACGAAACAATTCGATTGCTGTACCGTTTTTTTTCCACAAATCAGATGTATGTAGGTGATTTGCTTGTCTTACGCCTGGCAAGTATAGCAAGCCTAACAAAGCTTTTATGTCAGTGAGGTTAGCATTTCTGTTTGAAATTGGGCAGTTTCCGGCTGTGATGAATTTATTAGTATTTTCAACAATGGTCATCTATAAAGCACTGCCAAATGTGTATAGACGTTTTTAGCTTTTTAGATTCGCCTTTTACTCCTGGTCAATGAGTGATAATGTTCTCTGAACGGGTTCTTACGTTTCTTGAGGGATGATGTTTGTTCCACTTCGTTGTACCGTCTTTTTCAATGAAAAATGGTTCTCCAGTGAAGTATCTATTGGAAGTTGTCTGTTTGGTCCTCATCTTTAGTCATCGCATTTGGTAACGCATAGGTTAATTTCGTTTCTGTAACAATCTAACCTGGTCACTCTCGTAAGGCATTTTCCTAAAGAAAAAACAATCTTTTAAATGTAAATAATACAAAATAAAAATGAACTCACAACTTACCAACTCCGAAGAATATTTTATTACGCGAGTGATAACGTCGGTCTTGCACACTGTAACAGGGTATAATTTAGCAACACGCGCACTTTTTAACCTATTATTGAATACTAATGTACTTGGATACGTTACGGAAAGGTAGTCTGACACTTATCCACTCACCATCAAAGATGTGTCCGACTCATAAGGAAACACATTGACTCGGTTTGTGAGACCGAACGTTATCACTGGAAGGTTAAAGAGTTATGACCTTTCAAAGATGCATTTTTTACTCACTTTTTTCGATAGCTGTCTTATTTTTCGAGATATCTTGCCTAAACTTAGTGCATGGGAGTTTTTTTGGTAGACAAACATGAATATCTATTTACTTTCAACGTAAAAGATAGAGGGCGCCACCAACACCTTACTCATGTTTCTGCTTTCCGCTGTATTTTCTCGTGGATAAAGATTTGGAAAGGCTTGTTAACATTTCTGAAGGGTCATTTTATTTTCTTTAAAAAAGATACTATTATTGTATATCGCTAAATGGTTCCGCTTTATAGGAAAATGCACTTAAAGTGAACTCTGCAGAATGTACATATTTACAGACAACTATAAAACATAAAATAGATGCAGATTTCTAATTGCATTTGCAGCTGCAATAATTTTTTGATATAATTCAGCTCTTTTATTAATCACAGCAGCACAATATACTAACGTTTTACCCCCTGAAGAAAAAGTCTATTAGATTTAAATCAGGACTTCGTGGAGACCAACGATGTTCACTTCCTCTTCCAATCCAACGATGTGGGAATACATTATTTAACTGATTTTGTATCGCCAGAGGATAGTGGACAGGGGCGCCATCTTGAAGGCACCACATCTCACTACGAACATTTAAAGGAACTTCTTCCAGCAGGTTAAACAAGTTATGCTGAAGGAAGTTTAGATACTCGCGGCCATTCAGTTTAGCTGGGAGTTCAAAGGGACCCACAAGATAATCGTTTACTGTCCCAAACCAAATATCAAATTTAAATTCGTGTTGAAAATGGCGCTCCCTTGTGTGGAGTTTGGGTTTTCGTCAGACCAGATATGGCAATTTCTGCTGTTAAATACCCCTCTTCTGGTAAAGGTTGCCTCATCCGTAAACAAAATATTGTTTATAAAAGATTGATCACGTCGATGATGGCTTAAAATCCAGTTAGAAAAATTCGCTCTTGCCAAAAAATCATCTGGCAATAAATTTTGGACTGGTGTGTAATGGTACGGGTGTAGTTGCTGTTCATGCAAAACAGTTGTTATTTCCTATAAAATTACACACTATTTGCAGATCTTCGCCGAATGCTAATTGACGAATCAATTTCAACCAGATCTAAGACCTCTTCTTCTTGTTCGACGATACGCACTATAGGTCGTACATAATGCTGGCGAGGACGAAAGCTACCTGTTTCTCGCAATCTTGAAAATAAATTTGTCTGGTTGTTTACGATTTGGAAAAATATTTCCGTAACTTCTGGCCGCAGCACGTTCATTGAAATTTTGTTGAGCATAAATTGCCACCATATCACTCATTTCACTACTTGAGAACAAATTATGTCCCGGAATTCTTAAAACGGAAACCTAAGTCTTAATCAATGAAAAGAAAACAACTAACAACAAAAAACAACGTAAAAACACACCAAAGATATTTTATGAGAGGTCAAATCAGAATTACGATTTTGTGATCGATACCTACTAGATTAAATTTTATGCAAATGGAATGTGTACCTTCTGCAGAGTTCACTTTAAGTGCATTTTCCTCTAAAGCGGAACCATTTAGCGATGGAAGGTTTGGAGATGTTTAAAATATGTTTTGGGTTTTCGTGGTAGACTAGGTTTGTTGGTATTTGTTTGGTTGGGATTGTGTTACCGCTTATCCTGGGATTTGTATATTTGGTTTGTAATGTTATTAATCTGTTTGTTATTGGTTGAATGTTTGCGAGTTGTATAGTTAATTGGTTGGGGTGACTGTGATAAAGTTTGTGTATAGTTTATTGGTTTTTAGCGTAGCATATAATGGAACGCGGTGGTCGTGTATTGATGGAATGTAAGTTTTGTACGTTTGTTGCAGTGTTTTAGGATGACAACCTGTGACGTTTCCACGCAGCTTAAGCGTATCTTATTGAGAGTGTAGAGTTCGGGAGAACGTAATGCCTGGGTATATGATTGTATCTTTTCCACGTAGAGTCAAGTTGATGTTCTCGAAGGTTCGCCTCATGTAGTTGGATAGTTTATGATGCCTAAAGAGTATTGCTTGCGTTTTGTTGGGAAAGTTGTTATGTTATTAGTCTATTTGCTTCGACACTACTGGTCGGCCAGAGAGCAGAGTCCTCCACAAATTGGGCTGTAGATATGTTCGGGTTGGTGCTTTGGGGAATGGAGGAATATGTAGAAAAGTGGTGTATAGAATAGGTGCTAGTGACGAAGCTTGCAGTGCGCCAGCGGTTGGTTCAAATATCGGGTAAGTAGAAGAACCTACTCGTACCTTCACATATCTGCCTGTCAGATATGCGAGGAGTAACATGTATGGGGACGGAAAACTGTCGTAGTTTGTGCATTAGTCCTGCATGCCAAACTTTCTCGAAGGCTTGTATTATATCTAGGAAGGCTGCGAGGCAACAGTTATGGTGGGTAGTGCTTTGGAGGATTCTGTATAAAGTTTCACGATCTTTCCATGAACGGTTTGGTCTGAAACCGAACTGGCTGTTAGGTATGCTGTTATTGGCTTCGAGATGGTCTCTTAGATTTCGGGACAAGATGGTTTCGAGACGTTTGCCCATACAACTTAAAAGGGAGATCGGTCTGTAGATTGAAGGTTATAAAGGGTCGGATCTAGGTTTAGATTTCACGACGGTTGAAACAGACCTTTATTCCATCAAGGAATAAAATAAGGTAAGACATCTGTTATATATTTGGGCTAACTGTCTAATAACGTTTGATGATAGACTCTTAAGTATGTGTCCTCCCTTGTCTAAAAGTTTGTAATACTTGGTTGGGTGAAATTGTTCCTGTGGTCTATAGGAACTCCTCAAGGTTTTGTTCGTGCTGATCCTTGAGATCGTTGTTAAACGATGGATCGTCTGTGGTCATGAGCATGAACTGCTGGTGAAGACCGATCAAGTCGGCTTTCTGCTGATCTGAGACTGCAAGGTTGCTGTGAGGGTTGATTAGGTGACATTTTTTTTTAGTATTTGGTTTAGTTAGGAATTTATGCTAAAATTTAAGCCCTTCGCTGTAGTCAAGTTTGGCCGTGTCTGATCCAATTTTCTTGGGTGAATCTATTGGTTGCTAATCGGATGATTGCGGTCTGTTGTACTCGGTTTTGAGTACTGGGTGTCTGGTTTTCAAAAATCGACTATATATCCGTCATTTTTCTTAATTCATACAACAATACGGGGAAGAACTGGTTTCTGGGTGATATCAATTATTTTTATGTGGATTGCAGAGTTGGCTGTGTCGGAGATGAAACGGGTTAAGTCTTATACGGCTCGGTCTATGTCGTCTGTAGTGTGTTTTGGTAGATCTGGCAGCTTATTGGAGACGTTCTCACATCTGTTAAAGCCGTTTAACCAAGGTTGATTTAGGACGGTGGCAGTCCCGATCACCTAGATTCGAATTGAGTGGATAAAACCCCGATCTTGGTATCGTGCCAAACAAGGTAGCGAAGAAAGTAGGATGCCAGATTTTAACATAAATGACTGGTAGAGGCAGCCATCAGAACTGACGGACAGACATAAAGATTACTGGTCCGGGTCTACATCCGGGTTTTATTCACATCCGGACAGTGGCGATGTTTAATTCCATTCGTATAGCAAATGCGGTACCAAAACCGGTCTCGTTCCGTTATCGCACGTTTTGTCTGCCCTCCAGAATTATAGGCTGAACGCACTGTCCTTTTATGTGAAGAGCTTGACATTCGCCTAATTAGGGTTTTAAAGTATCCGCAATGAGTGTAAGTGTTAAATATGCAGGGTGTTAGAAAATGTAGTGAGTAAAGGACAGATTCTACAAACATGAAGATAAGTTTATGTAAACGTGGGCCTGGAAATGCTCCGTTTTCATGATACGAGGTGTGTAAACTTTTCCGTCGTTAGTAGTTTATTTTGCATTTATCGAAAACCCGTAGAAATATTGAGATGAGTTTTGGTGGAACTCTAATGTATCATTAAAGGTCACATTTGCATGTACAAAATTGTTTTCTAAAGCACTTACTTAAGTAACGTTCGTTCCAGAAAGTACTTTATGTTGTAATAGATTTTCGGTGAAGCTTTCCCACAACGAAGTCCAACACAAAATTAATACTCGTTTGGGAAAAAATAAGTTTTATTCAAAGAAAATTATAAGTTACGGTATCTATTATTATGTAATACTCCTGGACTGTTGCGGACTGCGGTCGTTCGCTCCAGGGGTTATAAAACGGATTCGGGCACCACCCAAAGATCAGCTACCGTTCAGGCGGTTTTTGGTTCCACTTCTGAACATCTACGACTTCCCAAACCGCTGCGTCGGGTTTCCCAGCGGATACGGTAGTTGACAAATGTCACAGGTCCCTTAACAAACAAAATTCCCTCACCAATGATGGATGAAAATGAATTATTTTTAATAATATGAGCTCTGTGAATTTCTATGATTACGGTTCGAGCAAAACGGTACTCGGCAGCAAAGTAATTTTCTTCCTACTTATCAAACAAATTAACTAGGTTTCGAACTTAATTACAGAGCGAGTTTTTATTAAGTTTAATTAGATTAATCAATTGTTAAACTACTCTTTACCTCATACTCGTCAGTAAGCTTTAGCTTCGTCTATACTTGCTACAGTGAGAATGAAAAGATAATCATTTTGGCGAAAGCACATACCTATATAGAGTACGACATTTAAAAGTGGAGAACGGCTGGAAATTCCATAATTTGAACGATGAGGCGACAGCGTAACAATTTGTTTTAATTGATATTAAATGAACTGCTCAATTAATCCAACGATGTGGGAATACATTATTTAACTGATTTTGTATCGCCAGAGGATAGTGGACAGGGCGCCATCTTGAAGGCACCACATCTCACGACGAACATTTAAAGGAACTTCTTCCAGCAGGTTAAACAAGTTATGCTGAAGGAAGTTTAGATACTCGCGGCCATTCAGTTTAGCTGGGAGTTCAAAGGGACCCACAAGATAATCGTTTACTGTCCCAAACCAAATATCAAATTTAAATTCGTGTTGAAAATGGCACTCCCTTGTGTGGAGTTTGAGTTTTCGTCAGACCAGATATGGTAATTTCTGCTGTAAAATATCCCTCTTCTGGTAAAGGTTGCCGTAAACAAAATATTGCTTATAAAAGATTCATCACGTCGATGATGGCTTAAAATCCAGTTAGAAAAATTCGCTCTTGCCAAAAAATCATCTGGCGATAAATTTTGGACTGGTGTGTAATGGTACGGGTGTAGTTGCTGTTCATGAAAAACAGTTGATATTTCCCTATGAAATTACACACTATTTGCAGATCTTCGCCGAATGCTAATGGACGAATACATTTCAACTTGATCTAAGACCTCTTGTTCGACGGTACGCACTATAGGTCGTGCATAATGCTGGCGAGGACGAAAGCTACCTGTTTCTCGCAATCTTGAAAATAAATTTGTCTGGTTATCTACGATTTGGAAAAATATTTCCGTAACTTCTGGCCGCAGCACGTTCCTTGAAATTTTGCTGAGCCTAAATTGCCACCATATCACTCATTTCACTACTTGAGAACAAATTATGTCCCGGAATTCTTAAAACGGAAACCTAAGTCTTAATCAATGAAATGAAAACAACTAACAACAAAAAAACAACGTAAAAATCAGAATTACGATTTTGTGATGGATACCTACTAGATTAAATTTTATGCAAATGGAATGTGTACCTTCTGCAAAGTTCACTTTAAGTGCATTTTCCTCTAACGCGGAACCATTTAGCGATATACAATAAGAGTACCTTTTTTCAAGAAGATAAAATGACCTTTCCGAAAAATCTTTATCAACAAAAAAATACAGCGGAAACCAGAAACATGAGTAAGGTGTTGGTGATGCCCCCTATTTTTAACGTTGAAAGTAAATGGATATTTATGTTTGTCTACCCGAAAAACTCCTCTGTCCCAAGTTTAGACAAGATAACTCGAAAAATAAGACACCTATAGAAAAAATGCATCTTTAAGGAAGCAGAATTGGACTAAGGCAAGTTGCCCAAAATGGGGTTATTTTAACCCAAGGAAACTATCTCAGAACTATGGCCCATTCTTTACGGGACACCCTGTATATTTTAAGTAATTGAGATGTAATAGGTATCGTTGTGATGGTCGTCATCATTTATGTCTTGAGAATTGGGGTTATCTTAGGCTATATGGAGTATTGTCGAGGAGCTCTTAGAATTCTTCTGGTAGGTCGTTTAATCATTGTAGTCGGAAGGTTTGGAGATGTTTAAAATATGTTTTGGGTTTTCGTGGTAGACTAGGTTTGTTGGTATTTGTTTGGTTGGGATTGTGTTACCGCTTATCCTGGGATTTGTATATTTGGTTTGTAATGTTATTAATCTGTTTGTTATTGGTTGAATGTTTGCGAGTTGTATAGTTAATTGGTTGGGGTGACTGTGATAAAGTTTGTGTATAGTTTATTGGTTTTTAGCGTAGCATATAATGGAACGCGGTGGTCGTGTATTGATGGGATGTAAGTTTTGTACGTTTGTTGCAGTGTTTTAGGATGACAACCTGTGACGTTTCCACACAGCTTATGCGTATCTTATTGAGAGTGTAGAGTTCGGGAGAACGTAATGCCTGGGTATATGATTGTAACTTTTTCCACGTAGAGTCAAGTTGATGTTCTCGAAGGTTTGTCTCATGTAGTTGGATAGTTTATGATGCCTAAAGAGTATTGCTTGCGTTTTGTTGGGAAAGTTGTTATGTTATTAGTCTATTTGCTTCGACACTACTGGTCGGCCAGAGAGCAGAGTCCTCCACAAATTGGGCTATAGATATGTTCGGCTTGGTGCTTTGGGGAATGGAGGAAAATATAGAAAAGTGGTGTATAGAATAGGTGCTAGTGACGAAGCTTGCAGTGCGCCAGCGGTTGGTTCAAATATCGGGTAAGTAGAAGAACCTACTCGTACCTTCACATATCTGCCTGTCAGATATGCGAGGAGTAACATGTATGGGGACGGAAAACTGTCGTAGTTTGTGCATTAGTCCTGCATGCCAAACTTTCTCGAAGGCTTGTATTATATCTAGGAAGGCTGCGAGGCAACAGTTATGGTGGGTAGTGCTTTGGAGGATTCTGTATAAAGTTTCACGATCTTTCCATGAACGGTTTGGTCTGAAACCGAACTGGCTGTTAGGTATGCTGTTATTGGCTTCGAGATGGTCTCTTAGATTTCGGGACAAGATGGTTTCGAGACGTTTGCCCATACAACTTAAAAGGGAGATCGGTCTGTAGATTGAAGGTTATAAAGGGTCGGATCTAGGTTTAGATTTCACGACGGTTGAAACAGACCTTTAGTCCATCAAGGAATAAAATAAGGTAAGACATCTGTTATATATTTGGGCTAACTGTCTAATAACGTTTGATGATAGACTCTTAAGTATTTGTCCCTCCCTTGTCTAAAAGTTTGTAATACTTGGTTGGGTGAAATTGTTCCTGTGGTCTATAGGAACTCCTCAAGGTTTTGTTCGTGCTGATCCTTGAGATCGTTGTTAAACGATGGATCGTCTGTGGTCATGAGCATGAACTGCTGGTGAAGACCGATCAAGTCGGCTTTCTGCTGATCTGAGACTGCAAGGTTGCTGTGAGGGTTGATTAGGTGACATTTTTTTTTAGTATTTGGTTTAGTTAGGAATTTATGCTAAAATTTAAGCCCTTCGCTGTAGTCAAGTTTGGCCGTGTCTGATCCAATTTTCTTGGGTGAATCTATTGGTTGCTAATCGGATGATTGCGGTCTGTTGTACTCGGTTTTGAGTACTGGGTGTCTGGTTTTCAAAAATCGACTATATATCCGTCATTTTTCTTAATTCATACAACAATACGGGGAAGAACTGGTTTCTGGGTGATATCAATTATTTTTATGTGGATTGCAGAGTTGGCTGTGTCGGAGATGAAACGGGTTAAGTCTTATACGGCTCGGTCTATGTCGTCTGTAGTGTGTTTTGGTAGATCTGGCAGCTTATTGGAGACGTTCTCACAGCTGTTAAAGCAGTTTAACCAAGGTTGATTTAGGACGGTGGCAGTCCCGATCACCTAGATTCGAATTGAGTGGATAAAACCCGGATCTTGGTATCATGCTAAACAAGGTAGCGAAGAAAGTAGGATGCCAGATTTTAACATAAATGACTGGTAGAGGCAGCCATCAGAACTGACGGACAGACATAAAGATTACTGGTCCGGGTTCACATCCGGGTTTTATTCACATCCGGACAGTGGCGATGTTTGATTCCATTCATATAGCAAATGCGGTACCAAAACCGGTCTCGTTCCGTGATCGCACGTTTTGCCTGTCCTCCAGAATTATAGGCTGAACGCACTGTCCTTTTATGTGAAGAGCTTGACATTCGCCTAATTAGGGTTTTAAAGTATCCGCAATGAGTATAAGTGTTAAATATGCAGAGTGTTACAAAATGTAGTGAGGAATATTAACGGACAGATTCTACAAACATGAAGATAAGTTTATGTAAACTGTCAGGTTGCGATGACGCACCCTGTATGTAGGATGTTATAATGACGTGTATTACGTGTTTTGAGTGCGAGTGTATTGAGTTTGAACGGAAAAATTTTTTTGTGTGTGCATAATGTATGTGGGTGAATGATACGCCACTGGAAATGTAGGAGAAATATAATTCTGTATGTAGATACGTGTATTTGAATGTTATAGAGACTTTAGTGTTGGAATAATTAGATTCTGATGAATGTAAATGTGAAGAGAAATTTGTCTATGGGACGATAATGCTTTCCACTGTATTGCTTCTGTTTTGCTGATGATAAAGAAAGGAATGTTTGAAGATAAATGAGTAATCTTGGTCAGAAAATGTGAAGAATAAGTGTAGAATGTTTTAGAAAATATGTAGAGAAAGATTGGGTATGTTTAAGTATTAATTTCCGAAGAGTTTTGTAATGTTGTGCAATTGTTTTGAGAATGAACGTATGTATATGGAATTTGAGACATTAGACTGTACTGATTTTTGCAAATGTTGCGGAAGGAGATCGAGCGCAGGTTGGAGATAACGGTTAAAAGTTGCGTAATGATTCAGAGTGGCTACTGAATGAATGTAATGACGAAAAATGATTTCTTCACGGAGTAATTGTAAAATTTGTAAGTGAAAACAAATATGGCGATGTATTGTAATTACACGCGTGCTTGTATAGAGGGAAGCAGCTGTTGGAAGTATGACATTTTGAGTGAATACTATTGGAGAATATAACGCGGAAGGAAGACATGTTTAAAGATGGATGACTGAAGTTATAAATAGGGAAGTCAGAGATTGACGAGTGAGTTGTCGTTGGGATGTTGAAGTTAGAGTTAGGAAGCTAGCTTTTGGCTTGTGGTGAGAGCTCGGTGAGAGACGCGCACGCGAGTGATAGACGGTGATGATGTGGAGTATGTTTGTGAAATTTTAATGAGGCAGTAATTGTTTAATTAACTGCGTTACCCGAACTGGGGATAAATTGAAAAAGACATTCATAAACAAATCAATAATTTAAATTGAAGTTGAAGGTAAAAATTAGTTTGTTTATTTTCAAGAAAATGATAGTGCGTAAGCAGATTTGAATAAAGATAACAGTTGTTATGTTAAAGTATTAAGTGCGGCGCGCTTGTAACGAGATTCAGCTAAAAGTATTTATGAGACCATCTGTTAAGTGAACGAAGGGTTCATTGTATATTAAGCCAAAGTTTAAGTAACGTTATATGACATTGAAAGTGTTATTTGTATAAGGGACTAATTTGGTGTAAAAGGTTGCTAGAAATTTTAAGGAGGCAACCAAACGTTTACCGTTATTACATGTTTGGTGCATAGTGAACTAATCGCGAGTGCACAGAGGATTAAGTTTTGTTGAGCATTTGTAATGTGCTTCAGGCAATTTTAAGGAATTACCAATGGACTACATATAATTAATTTACGGAAGAAAGAAGAAAGAAAAGCCACGGATTAATGGACGATCTTAAGTAAGGTTTATATTTAAGTATTTTAAAAATTTAGTAAAGCACGATTATCTCTTTGTTTATTTCATTTGTGTAACGTGATCAAATATTAATTAGTTTAGAAACGAAAAGATAATCGTTCTCGAATTATGTTGTGTTGGTTATATAGTATTAAGAATTTTTGCAGAAATTGGTAGTGACGTGTGGTTTTGATTTGCAACCACGTTGTTGAGGTATATGTAAATACCCTTGTGTATGTAAACATTTGTTTTTTTTTTATTATTTTATGCAGGACAATATATATTTATCGTTAAATGTTTTATTCTGTTGTTTATTTAACCAGGTGGATTACAAAATTTTTATGTCAGTTTCATTAGAGCAATGCACTATTAACAGATCAGCTGTTGTCTTAAAAATTTCATTAAGTATAACAAGAGTTTTGAGAAATTATACAGTTTACGAATGTCAAATACGAATCAAAAGTAAATTAAATTTAAAAGATATCGTTCATGTTAAGAATTTTAAAAATCAATTACCGTTCATTGAATGAATTTGAGTGATAAATTTTATTTTAGAAGTTTTGGTATACGAGGTGTATACAAGAAATTTTTAATAACCTGGGTAGTACTAAATTTATTTGAGTTGAATTGTTTTGGACGAGTGTTTGGTTTAGAACCTTTGTATATGAGTTTACCGAGTAAGCACAATCCTACTTTCCACAATCAAGTAGGGTTAATTAACATCCAGCTTAAGACAATTATATTAACAAAGTTTCGATTGTGGTGGCGCCTAGAGACATATTTTCCCGAATTGAGCTATTTGAGTATAAGTGTAAGGTGTTTGAGCTTATTAATCATCCATTTTACTTATTATTTCGACCACGCCCATCTCCCTGTTAGCTGGCTTGGCAACCCGCTTACATTAGTAAGCATACACGACGCCTAGTGCGGTTTGGACGTGTAACAAAACGTGGGTCTGGAAATGCTCCGTTTTCATGATACGAGGTGTGTAAACTTTTCCGTCGTTAGTAGTTTATTTTGCATTTATCGAACACAAAAATTAAGACTCGTTTGGGAAAAAAATAAGTTTTATTCAAAGAAAATTATAAGTTACGGTATCTATTATTATGTAATACTCCTGGACTGTTGCGGACTGCGGTCGTTCGCTCCAGGGGTTATAAAACGGATTCGGGCACCACCCAAAGATCAGCTACCGTTCAGGCGGTTTTTGGTTCCACTTCTGAACATCTACGACTTCCCAAACCGCTGCGTCGGGTTTCCCAGCGGATACGGTAGTTGACAAATGTCACAGGTCCCTTAACAAACAAAATTCCCTCACCAATAATGGATGAAAATGAATTATTTTTAATAATATGAGCTCTGTGAATTTCTATGATTACGGTTCGAGCAAAACGGTACTCGGCAGCAAAGTAATTTTCTTCCTACTTATCAAACAAATTAACTAGGTTTCGAACTTAATGACAGAGCGAGTTTTTATTAAGTTTAATTAGATTAATCAATTGTTAAACTACTCTTTACCTCTAACTCATCAGTAAGCTTTAGCTTCGTCTATACTTGCTACAGTGAGAACGAAAAGATAATCATTTTGGCCATACCTATATAGAGTACGACATTTAAAAGTGGGGAACGGCTGGAAATTTCATAATTTGAACGATGAGGCGATAGCGTAACAATTTGTTTGAATTGATATTAAATTAACTACTCAATTAATATTTCTTTCGTCGTGTCGTCGTGCTAAAATTATAAGTAACATAACGGTTGATATAAAATTCGGCCAGTTTCCATTAACATAAAATACTTATTCTATCTAATGATTTAATTAGTAATTAGTAACACTTATATCAACTCAAAATCACGCAATTTCAGAAGCTGTTTCAGAACTGTTTGACACATCTGTCGGTGTTCGCGTTATTTAAATGTACAAAATTTTATACAATAGTAAAAGATTAGATAGGTACATTCTTTTCATTGTAATTGGAATTCATAGAAAGTATTTCAGATTTATCTTTAATTATTTATATCGAAACTGTTATTTAACAATGCAATTTTCACTTATTTATAGGACGTGTTAATTATTACTTGTATATATTAATTTAAAACTCTCTTAATTAGATATATCGGATTTTAAAGTCTGTTTGAATGCTTTGGTTTCTTATCATTCTCTAATATTAATATAAAAGGTTTTGAATGTAATTTACATTTAACGGTGAGTTTCAATATAAACTAAATTACTACTTATCAAGTTTTAATTTCGGAATAACGAAAGGAAAACTTGCATTTATATTAACGGTTATCTTTTAATTTTACTCTTATCAATATTCAACGGTGCGTAATTAATTAATTTACGGACTTAATTATTGTTTGTTATTAATGAGTCCTTAATTGGCATCTCTATTGTTTCCTTATTTTTTAAACGTGTAAGAATATTTTAACGTAGTGTTATATTGTGAGTACGACGCATTTCTGATGTATGAACGTGAGTTTGTATTGGTGATTAGTACGCTACTCGAAGGTGTAAAGTAAAAAGATTATATGTATTATAAGAGTTATAACGCTAATCAGGTGAAATATTGTTGTTTACTGCTATAACCCATTTTTTCAATGGAAATGTTGATGTAAATAGATGTGTGCGTTTGTTAACCATATAAAACAAATCTAGTGTATAGACCATTGAGAATTTGGTCACGAAGTGGATTAAAATATTAAATTCTGTGATAAACATTTAAGAAGGCATTCAATAAACAAATTACCTAATCGGTATAAGCGTTGAAGGACATAAGTTGTGGTAGAACATTTTCAGTTAGCGTGTTTGGCGTTAAAACAATCGTTAGTGGGTGGGAGTGTGTACATCAAGGGTTAATTAAAATAGTTCGACCCCGTTTACTAGGATATTTCAAAGGTGTAGGAGGTTATTGAGTAAGACCAATTTGTATATTGTCGTGTAGTGAAAGATTGATTATCCTAAAAAGAAATCGTTGCTAGTATTGTAATTTTAAAGTGTACATTTATATTAATCTTCAGAACTTGTTTTATTTGAGTTGTAGTGAACCTTCCCCAAACATTTTATTTTGAGGACTAATTAAATCGAAAGGCCAATTTAAGTGTTATAAATTAATTATGCTTTATTAGATTTCCGTGAGACATGCCAATTACAAAATTTGATTACTTTGATTCTGTTTATTGATTTGAACATATAATACAAATCTTACTTACGTACTGTTTGTCACGTTATTAATCACCATTCATTCATTCGCATATAAAAAAAACATTTTCGTCCCAAACCAAGATGAATCATACCTGCAGATGTTTAATATATTAATAAAGTTTGAAACAGCATTCGACAGAATATAATTTTCAAATTACGCACAGATCGTAGTCTGTTTCATTTTAAGAGAGGGAACAGTGTCCGTATTTAACATATCATTATTGAAATCTTTGCTACTAGTTCAAATGTGTTCTGTCGGAATTGCTCATCATTCTACGAGCTAGAATAATAGCAGTTTGTAAGGAATTTTTTTTCGGATTGTCATTTGTTTGCAAGTTACGGCTTGTCAAAGACCGATTTTTTTAAATTTTCTTAATAACTTCTGCAGTTCAAGATTAGCCTCTCATTTGACATACTTACTAATTAGATGAAGTTCTATTGGAGCAGTAATAAAAAAGTTTCATTATGCGTCGTTAGGGGGCACTTTACCTAAAACTCAAAATTTTTTTTGTTGATAACTTTTTTCTCTTGCCAAACATCGCAAAAATATGAACATTATTATAAAGAGAAACAATATTAGAAAAAATTATGTGCTCTTTATTCAAATCGATAAATTGAACCGTTTAGTCAGAAATCGCTTATGTTATGTGTGCAGTAGTTTATCTTGTATGGGTGTTTATGTATTTGTATTTAGTTTTTTCTACTATCTAACGCTATCTATTTGTAAAATCATAATCGTTAATAAAAAAAATAAAAAAAATTGGTCTTTGACAAGCCGTAACTTCCAAACAAATGACAATCCGAAAAAAAGTTTCCTTACAAACTGCTATTATTTTAGCTCGTAGAATGTCCTCCCGGAGTTTCCTGATGGACTTTTAGAACACCCTGTATGTGCTAGTCAAAAGTCCCCTCCCCCCTTGTATCTTTTGAACGGTTTTTACTTGTACTAATGAAGTTTGGAGCGTGAATATAAACGGATATAAGCTTCTCAACTAGTCATGACAAGTGACGTAATAGTCATATATGACGTCACAGGGCCACAGTGACCAATAATTTTAAATAGTACCTTATGGCAAGTGACATCCCGTTTGAAAGGTATTAAAATTACCTATTCAGTCATACTAATTTTGTTAGGGTTTAGGTTGATTTTGATAGAAAAATTAAATAAATACTAAAATTATAGTTTGGCATTTAATTAATCAAGATTCAAGGACCAATTCTTATAGTAAATGTTGGAAATGTGCTCCACTTATTTCCTGACAGTAATGCATCCTATTTCTAAACTCTTGTCGTACTAGTTCAAATGTGTCTGCGGAAATTGCTCTACATTCTTCAACAATTCTTTGTTTCAAAATGTGCATACTGCCAGGTGCTGTAGCGTAAACCTTAAATTTTAAGTACCCCCACAGAAAAAAATCTAATGGTGTCATGTCTGGTGACCGAGCTGGCCATTGTATCGCACCTTCGTCGTCGAATCCATCTGCTACGATATTCTTCGTCCAAGTAACGTCTTACTGCACCATAATAATGCGCAGGAGCACCATCTTGTTGGAACGTTATTTCCAAGTTGCCGAATTCATCTAGATTATCTTCCAAAATGTCAAGTATTAACGGTTCAATTGCGTTTTGTAACATCTCCAGATACACTTCACCGGTTAAGTTAGCATTGAGAAAAACAGGTCCAACTGTGTGGTTTCCCAAAATGCCTGCACTTTTTCTGGAAATTGAGTATGTTTTTCACGAAAGATTTGAGGAGTTGTGTCACTCCAATATCTCACATTTTGTGTGTTAACGTTTCCATTGAGGAAGAAAGTACTTTTGTCACTAAAACAAATTGATTTTATGTAGTCTGGGTGTTGGATAATTTGATTGGACATATTTTCACAGAATTCTAATCTTCGGTCGGGGTCATCATCTGAAAGCTGGTGCACCATTTTTAATTTGTATGGATGAAATTTGTTTTTAGCCAACACGCTATGTACTGTCCTTTGACTGACTTCACAGATAGACGCAACTTGGGCTGTAGAAGAAGTAGGATGTACTACCATTTCTGCAATTATGTCGATTTTTTTGTCGTGACTAATTGTTGGTCGACCAGATCGTTTGACATCTTGAACACTACCGGTTGCTTCAAACTTCTGAAGAAGTTCCCTCAAATAAGTCCTCGATATAGGGCGATCGGGGTACCTCTCATTAAAAAGACGTTCCGTTGCATGGAAATTGTTTCTACATTCACCAATTATTAAGATAGCTGCTACTTTGTCGGCTACCGTACGTACCATTTCGTCTGTGTAGACACTTAAACGTCGCGTTAAAGAATAATTAAGCTGAATAGTCAAGGTATAAAAACTTATCAAAGTAAAAACAACGAGAGAATTAAAAAACGTCACACTTGCCATAAGGTACTATTTAAAATTATTGGTCACTGTGGCCCTGTGAGGTCATAAATGACTATTACGTCACTTGTCACGACTAGTTGAGAAGCTTATATCCGTTTATATTCATCCTCCAAATTTCATTAGTATAAGTAAAACCGTTCAAAAGATACAAGGGGGGTAGTGGACTTTTGACTTGCATATATATATATATATATATATATATATATATATATATATATATATATATATATATATATATATATATAAACGTGTGCAAGATAAGGAGGACCACTATGGGGATTTCGTGAATGGTAAGAGCTACAAAGTAGGTTAAATGGATAAAAAGGTGGGCACTTAGGGGGCCAATAAAATGCCGTTTAAACATTCAAAATATTTCTATAGGATGAAGAGATATTTGCAAAAAAGTGAAAATGCCGATTTTACAATTTAATTTTTTCTGGGTTTAATTGAAGAGATAGAATGAAACGGAAAACAGTTTTGCATTGCCACTTTTAATTTTACACCTCATGGTAATAAGTAATTTACGGTACCACGTTTCGCCTTTTTGAAACTTTTAACTTTGAATTTTTCAAATACGGTCCTGTTAAGTTAAATATGCGTTTTGAAAGATTTGTGAATTACAAATTCAACATGATAGTTGATCTACGTTTCAAACCCTTTTTTGACCATCTTCAGTTTTTTTCCATTTTCTGCGTTATTATCAATGCTAGAATTAAATTTTTTAGTTGGTGTTTCATATTGTTGCAACGTTGTCCATTTTTTCAAAAGCGACACTGAAATAGTACTTACTTAAATGCTTATTCTGAAAATAATTTTTATTCCAATGTCAGAAATACATATAACAAAGATGCAATACTAACGAACTGTTAAAAATCTAATTCTAATATGTCAACTACAGAAAGCTTTTTAAATTACATAGGTAGGTACTTCTCAAACTATCAGAAAATAGATGGCTTTCAGAAAATGTTTGAATTGATATTAAATTAACTACTCAATTAATATTTCTTTCGTCGTGTCGTCGTGCTAAAATTATAAGTAACATAACGGTTGATATAAAATTCGGCCAGTTTCCATTAACATAAAATACTTATTCTATCTAATGATTTAATTAGTAATTAGTAACACTTATATCAACTCAAAATCACGCAATTTCAGAAGCTGTTTCAGAACTGTTTGACACATCTGTCGGTGTTCGCGTTATTTAAATGTACAAAATTTTATACAATAGTAAAAAGATTAGATAGGTACATTCTTTTCATTGTAATTGGAATTCATAGAAAGTATTTCAGATTTATCTTTAATTATTTATATCGAAACTGTTATTTAACAATGCAATTTTCACTTATTTATAAGGACGGTGTTAATTATTACTTGTATATATTAATTTAAAACTCTCTTAATTAGATATATCGGATTTTAAAGTCTGTTTGAATGCTTTGGTTTCTTATCATTCTCTAATATTAATATAAAAGGTTTTGAATGTAATTTACATTTAACGCGTGAGTTTCAATATAAACTAAATTACTACTTATCAAGTTTTAATTTCGGAATAACGAAAGGAAAACTTGCATTTATATTAACGGTTATCTTTTAATTTTACTCTTATCAATATTCAACGGTGCGTAATTAATTAATTTACGGACTTAATTATTGTTTGTTATTAATGAGTCGCTTAATTGGCATCTCTATTGTTTCCTTATTTTTTAAACGTGTAAGAATATTTTAACGTAGTGTTATATTGTGAGTACGACGCATTTCTGATGTATGAACGTGAGTTTGTATTGGTGATTAGTACGCTACTCGAAGGTGTAAAGTAAAAAAGAATTATATGTATTATAAGAGTTATAACGCTAAGTGCAGGTGAAATATTGTTGTTTACTGCTATAACCCATTTTTTCAATGGAAATGTTGATGTAAATAGATGTGTGCGTTTGTTAACCATATAAAACAAATCTAGTGTATAGACCATTGAGAATTTGGTCACGAAGTGGATTAAAATATTAAATTCTGTGATAAACATTTAAGAAGGCATTCAATAAACAAATTACCTAATCGGTATAAGCGTTGAAGGACATAAGTTGTGGTAGAACATTTTCAGTTAGCGTGTTTGGCGTTAAAACAATCGTTAGTGGGTGGGAGTGTGTACATCAAGGGTTAATTAAAATAGTTCGACCCCGTTTACTAGGATATTTCAAAGGTGTAGGAGGTTATTGAGTAAGACCAATTTGTATATTGTCGTGTAGTGAAAGATTGATTATCCTAAAAAGAAATCGTTGCTAGTATTGTAATTTTAAAGTGTACATTTATATTAATCTTCAGAACTTGTTTTATTTGAGTTGTAGTGAACCTTCCCCAAACATTTTATTTTGAGGACTAATTAAATCGAAAGGCCAATTTAAGTGTTATAAATTAATTATGCTTTATTAGATTTCCGTGAGACATGCCAATTACAAAATTTGATTACTTTGATTCTGTTTATTGATTTGAACATATAATACAAATCTTACTTACCGTTACTGTTTGTCACGTTATTAATCACCATTCATTCATTCGCATATAAAAAAACATTTTCGTCCCAAACCAAGATGAATCATACCTGCAGATGTTTAATATATTAATAAAGTTTGAAACAGCATTCGACAGAATATAATTTTCAAATTACGCACAGATCGTTACGTCTGTTTCATTTTAAGAGAGGGAACAGTGAGTCCGTATTTAACATTCGTATCTATTAGTGGAAGTACGTTTGCTATTGCTTTTAAATGTGTTCTATTCCGAATTATGCTTTTACAAATCAGTTTAAAAAAAAACTAGATTTATCTATTGTTAGCAATCGAAAATATATATGTTTCATGTTTAATGGATTTTTAAAATGGGACATCCTCTATTATATATATATATATATATATATATATATATATATATATATATATATATATATATATGTGTATGTATACATATTATGTTTAGATGTATCGTTTTTGAGTTACTAACATATAAGTAAGGTTTGCTGAAAATATGTATAGGTCAAAAGCTACATATATTACATATATTTTCTTTATTAATCTTTATTTATTACAAAAATTATCTACCTTCTCAACTAAATAAAGGAGGCGAGGACACTTAATGATAACTTATTTTCTATGTAACCTCCATGGTTTCGCACACTAATTAGATGGTGTCGAATAAAATTTCCGAGTATTTCTTGAACGGCATTAATGATTTCCATTCGCTCTTGCGTTAATTCCTCAAGTAAAATTTTAGCCCCCCTACCATATATTTATCTTTCATGATTCCCCAAATACAGAAGTCCCTGGCGTTAAGTTTCCGAGACCAGCTTAATGTACCATTTTTCCGATGCAGACAGGAAATTTCCCGTTCAAATAATTGGTGACGATGCTGCGATTGTTTGAGGATGCCCCGTCTTTTTGCCTGACTACTCTAACTCTTAAATAATAAAGGCATAGTGATAATTAGCAATATGTTGTTCAATAATGTTTAAATGACGCTCTCCTGCAAGTGCCCCGTCTATAAATGTTAGTTATAGCCTATTATTGTGGATTCCACACTGTCACGCGGCCTTTTTTTAATTTCTGTTATACTTACTATGTGTTTTTTCTGCCTACCATTTATTTTTTCTGTTAAACTTTTTTTTCATAAAAAATGGCGATTTATCAGTACAAAATGTATTATTAAAAAAATGTTGGCCGTGGTTTGAGTGCGTATTTTAAAATTATTATCCAATATACGGGGCACGTCATGAAAGTGTGGTAGTAACAAATTATGCTTTTTAAAATAGAACCCCAAATTTTTTTACATATTCGGATTTATCGTCAAATTGTAATGTTAATTTATGTAAAATCTTTTATCTTAAAAATTTAACGTTTTCGAATTATTGGGATAAATGTGAAAATTTTGACAGCTGCAGCGCTTCACAAAAATCGGTGCTGTGCCCTGACCTCTGCGAATTTCGGAATCCGTATTCTGGGGCTCTTAAGAAAACCTAATAAGGTATGCTTTGATGTATGTAATTTAAAAAGTCCTCTACTACTCTCCAAATATTCATCCGAAGTTGTATGATTTCAAACCTCAATAACTTGCTTATTAAACATGGAATACCTTAATTTTTATACTGTTTTCGGATTTATCGTCAAATTTTATGGTCAGTTTATGTAGAAAATACCAAAATTAAAAATTATTTAATTATTTAATTTCAATTTTGATATATACAGGGTGTTCTAAAAGTCCATCAAGAAACTCCGGGGGAGATTCTACGAGCTAAAATAATAGCGGTTTGTAAGGAAATTTTTTTTCGGATTGTCATTTGTATGCAAGTTACGGCTTGTCAAAAACCGATTTCTTTAAATTTTCTTTTTAAATAACTTCTGCAGTGCAAG
Source organism: Vesta saturnalis (assembly GCA_036346205.1). Classification (NCBI taxonomy): domain Eukaryota; kingdom Metazoa; phylum Arthropoda; class Insecta; order Coleoptera; family Lampyridae; genus Vesta; species Vesta saturnalis. Next base: position 504,619 of record JARFJB010002342.1, on the reverse strand, counting down.
GTCGATTAGCCTCTCATTTGACATACTTACTAATTAGATCAAGTCCTATTGGAGCAGTAATAAAAAAGTTTCATTATGCGTCGTTAGAGGGCACTTTACTTAAACCTCAAAATTTTTTTTGCTGATAACTTTTTTCTCTTGCCAAACAGCAAAAATATGAACATTATTATAAAGAGAAACAATATTAGAAAAAAATTATGTGCTCTTTATTCAAGCCGATAAATGTAACCGTTTAGTCAGAAATCGCTTATGTTATGTGTGTAGTGTTTTATCTTGTATTGGTGTTTAAGTATTTGTATTTAGTTTTTTTTTTTCAGTTTCTCCTGTAATTGGCACTTGTTTCTGTTGGACAAATAAAATGTATTATTATTATTATTATAAAATAGGAGAATCTGTCATACTTTGTTCGTATAATTGCACTATCTAACGCTATCTCTTTGTAAAATCATAATCGTTAATAAATAAAATAAAAAAAATTGGTCTTTGACAAGCCGTAACTTGCAAACAAATGACAATCCGAAAAAAAGTTTCCTTACAAACTGCTATTATTTTAGCTCGTAGAATCTCCTCCCGGAGTTTCCTGATGGACTTTTAGAACAACCTGTATGTATGTATATATATATATATATATATATATATATATATATATATATATATATATATATATATATATATATATATATAAGTGCTAGTCAAAATTCCCCTCCCCCCTTGTATCTTTTGAACGGTTTTACTTATACTAATGAAATTTGGAGGGTGAATATAAACGGATATAAGTTTCTCAACTAGTCATGACAAGTGACGTAATAGTCATATATGACGTCACAGGGCCACAGTGACCAATAATTTTAAATAGTACCTTATGGCAAGTGACATCTCGTTTGAAAGGTATTAAAATTACCTATTCAGTCATACTAGTTTTGTTAGGGTTTAGGTTGATTTTGATAGAAAAATTAAATAAATACTAAAATTGTAGTTTGGCATTTAATTAATCAAGATTGTAAAGTCTACCTCTGGTTAATTGTCAAAAAAGTTGACGTTTTTTCTTTTCATAAATGTCTTAAGGAAGCAATTAAGCGAACAGTAACTGATACACCTCGCCGATTTCGGAAGGCGCACATGGTAATATAAATACAATACTACCTACAGTTCGTAACGCGCAAGAACTGAACTAAACTATAAATTGCAATGTTTAATTGTTATACAAGGAAACGTTAAAAAGGCGAAAAGAGTATCAATCACACAGTACCCAATTATTTGTTATTAACAACGAGTATCGTGACCTGGGACACCTGGAACGTGTAGGTTTCTGTTACACAAAAAGAGAAGTCCGTGTAACCAAGAATAAGTACTTCTCCACCGACCAGTCCGTCGTCCACTAATACCCTAAATACTTAAGAATCTGCACAAGTCCTACAACTAATGAAATATATACAAGTAAGCATAAAACCAAACTCATATAAGAAGTCCTGCTAGTCCAATTAAAATAAATGATAAATAAGTAAAAAGAAATATGCTTTTCGCCGCAGGACAAACTAAAGCTATTAAAGTGCGCCTGAATAATTCGAAGCTCTGTGTATATAAATCATTAATAGTAGTCAAACATAAATAACGTAAAGACAGTTTCTTTCAAAGCAACAACAAAAAGGAAAACTAGTGTTATCGATTGATCACTTCTATAGTAGTCTCACTTGGAGCAATAAATTAACTACAACACTTTTACATATATCGCAGGATAACTGTCTACAACTGTTTCGTAAATTACAAACTCACTATCGAGTGTAGTATGTTTGTTTATAAGTATCAGATACGTGAAATACTAATCTGACATTGTCACTAGAACAGATCAACCTTATATCGTTGAATATACTAGCTTTCCATATATAAACATGTCCATCTTCGAATTAGTGTCGGGCCGTCAAACCGAAAGGACGTGTTTAAGGAGCTCCGGCTTCTACCTTCGGTTAGTGAAAGATGTGCGGGTGAAAAATAACAATTTCTAAATCAATAAAGTACCGTACGGTAAGGATAAGTTTTTGAACAGATAACCCAGCGGTTTTAATATGAATAATAAACAAAAATAATAATCTATCTAGTAGAAATTTGGTAACCTGTGAAATATCTCTTTAGATAAAAAAATGCGCGTAAATAGTATTTAGAACTGCTATAGCATTACATTTTACGAGTAATACGGTTCCTCTAAACCCATTCCAGATACGATTGCTAAAACATAAAATCGTAAAGTAAACTTAAAGCGCAAATACCACCCATTTGTCTAAGGTTTGAACTCAAACAGGTAAAAATTTTGCAATAACAATAAAAATATAGAAAATTAAGGAAATCACTTATTTTATCCCACGGTAGCGCGGGGTATTGAACAATCAGAAATACGTATTTGTAACAGTAGGATAAAATACAAGACATGCCATATGTGATTCATACCGTAATAAACCCTTTCTGTAACAAACCCAAACGTCAGCATTGTCATAAGAGTTCCTTTTAGACTAGGTCGAATCTGTAATCCAAATAAATAATTTTTCTATTCTCAGCAAGTCCGGTAAGAAGCACTAGAACAAAAAATCTCCTAGGGAACAATCTAATTTAAATACGATGTGATTTAATTTATATATATATATATATATATATATATATATATATATAAGGTTGATTTTATGTCGATTTAACGTAAATTACCTTAATACAAAAATACTTCCTAAGAGAGCTGGAGCTCTTGGAAGATGGCGCCCTAACATCGGTTTAATTCAAATAGCTTCAAAATGGTTTTCCTTTAAATGATAGCGTTCTGTACATTTATTTAGTGGAATATGCCCAATCGTATGGCGTGAATATGATTTTTTAGTTGTACTTGTAAGCGGCTCCTTTGGGCGGGGCATTGGACATTGTTATTCATAAGTTTTTTGTTTATCAAAATTTCGCAATTTTAGCATAAAATTTAAATAATTTCGATTTTTTCATAAAAGAAGGATGCTACTATTTAATAGGACTAAAATAAACTATACGTTCCATTAAAAAAAAGTAACTTTGCGTTATATCTCAAAAATGAAATTCAAAATAAATTTAAAAATAGCCTTATCTTAAAGTTCGTATGAATATCTATCAATTACTTCTCTGGTATTTTAACCTTATTTGCAACGGTTTCAAAGATATTTGAGTTTGAAAATTCGGCTCATTTTTAGTTTTTTCTAAATAACTACGAAACTTGGCAACACTGGTCAAAACTCAAAACGTAATTTGATTAGTCTTGAAAGTTTGCCCAATATTGCTAATTTAACCTATCTGTTATAATAACAAAGTTACCCATAGAAGCTTAGTTAAAAATTGTCACCCTGTAATCTTGTCATGTCAGTCTTATTCTTGACAGGCAATAACTAGTTTAAAAAATTGTTCTTTTTGTTGTTTTCCAAGTGTTTTCTCTTCATAAAAGTAAGAGAAATGGTCAATTATGCTATTTCGGAGATGACCGACATGCATTTCGTCTATGGTCTGGCTGACGGCAATGCTAAACAAGCCAGACGTCTTTACCAAGAAAGATTTCCCAACCGTGCTGTTCCCGATTGTAGAACATTCACAAACATCCATCTACGACTGTCTCAATATGGCATTTTACAAAATGGAATCCGAGAGGGACGACCTCGTACAGTGAGGACGCCGGAAGTAGAGGAGGCTGTTCTCAATGAAATTGAACTGAATTCAGGATCTAGTACACGAAAAATTGGGAGTACGTTGAATATTTGCCACAAAACTGTATGGGAAATTTTGAGAGAATATTTGCTGTATCCGTATCATCTGCAAAGAGTGCAAGCTCTCCTTCCGCGAGATTTTCCAGCACGCAGGAATTTTTCCATGTGTTTTCTCCAGAAGGTTGCAGAAAATCCTCATTTCGACAGGCAAGTTATCTTCACGGATGAAGCAAATTTCTCCAGAGAAGCAATCAGAAATTTTCCTAATGCTCATTTATGGAGCGAAGAGAACCCTCATACTATAGTAGCAACAAAATTTCAGCAGCAATTTTCAGTCATCGTGGGGGTTGGTATTATTGGAGATTTTTTAGTTGGACCATTCTTTCTTCCAAGGCGCCTTGACGGCAATACCTATCGTGCGTTTCTTCAAAATAATTTGCCTGAATTACTAGAAAATGTCCCTCTTCTAGTACGTCAGCACGTGTGGTTCATGCACGACGGTGCCCCGGCCCACTTCAGCATTTTGGTGCGTGAATATTTGAATTCAGTTTACCCAAATCGATGGATAGGTCGTGAGAGGCCTCAGTTCTGGCCACCGAGATCGCCTGATCTGAACAGCTTAGACTTTTATGAAAATGTAAACTTTCACCATTAACACTCATAATAAAATACTTATCTTTTTTGGGATTTTTTAATGGTGTACTTTAAATTATACAATCTAAACGTTTCGATAACACAGTTATCTTCGTCAGTAGTAATGTTTGTTAAAAATTACTTTTTTTTAGACTTTTATTTCTGGGGGCATCTTAAAACTCTAGTTTATAATACACCAGTTCAGACGTTGGAAAACTTAAGCAATAGAATAATTGAGGGCTGTGCAACCATACAGAACACACCGGCAATTTTTGAAAGAGTGCGTCGTTCAATGAGGAGAAGAGCAGAAGCCTGTATAGAAGCGGATGGTGGACATTTTCAGCATTTTTTATGAATGACTGCACAAAAGTTTTTCTCTTTATTGTTCAGTTTCTGTAATTAGTATCCATGTTAGGAATAAACGCACGTTATAACGACACGACACTTTTTAATTATTTTTTCCTAAACGGTGAGTTTTGCGTGAAAATGTATGGAGACCTTTTTTGTTCGGAATTGATTTCTGATGAATATCGTGTAAACGCGTCATATAAAACAGTGGCGTAACACATTTTTTTTGTGGAATTTATGTCATGACCTAGCTGTATCTACGCCACTGGTTAAATTAAAAATGAACTTTTCAGTCGAAATAAGGGCCTTCATGCCCTTATACAATATGTAAAATTTCAATGTAATATCTAGAAGGGTTTTCGAAAAATTTGGAAAAAACCGAAAAAACACAACAACTTCAACAACCTGTAGATCGATAACGAAGCTTCTGAGGACATACATTCATATGAACTTTCCGGCTCGAAATCGCCTTAGAATCACCCTTAAAATAAGTACATACACTTAGGTAACACCTGCAATATATATATATATATATATATATATATATATATATATATATATATATATATATATATATATATATATATATATATATATATATATATATATATATATATATATATATATATATATATTAGTCTTTCATTTCAAAGCTAGTCACCCTTAATATTTTTTTAGCAATGGAATCTCGACCTAGAAAAAATACGTCAATTTAGATGTCGAGGGGGACATTCAAAAACAGTGTTCATGGAATTTTACTTTTCACCTCTTAATGAGGGGAGTGGGGCCTCACTTTGAAATTTCAAATTGCACCCCTTAGCTTGTGATACAGCAGTTTGAAAGTATTCAAAATACAAATCCAACGGCGTTCAGAGAAATGATTTCCATCGCCTCATTTTGAAATTAGCGAAAATGTCAATACTATAGGAATAAATTTTGCTCATTGATTTAATTGTTCAAGACAAGAACAATACTCTATTAAATGCTCAAGATGTTCTCTATTCTTAGGTAAACAACAATACAATCTATTCGTGTAACCTCACCTTATTAAATGCTCAAAATGTTCTCCATTCCTAGCTAGACAATAAAACAGTCTATTAACGAATTCTTCTCTAACATTTTGAAATGTTTCCGCAGTAGTTTGCTGGCCCTTAGAGCTAGGATCACTCGATCCTAGCTCTGAGGGCCTGAATATTTTCTGGTTGAGGGTTACGATATACGATTGATTTTAAATAACCCCAAAGGAAAAATCCAATGGCGTTAAGTCGGGAGATTTGGCAGGATATTCTATTGCACCTCTTCTGCCAATCGATTTACCGGGAAACCGTTGATTAAGCCACTCGCGAATACCCAACGCATAATGTGGGGGTGCACCGTCTTGTTGATACTGCAAATTTCTTTCATCTAACAGCGGGTTGCCTTCTTCGTCAGCTTGATTTTATAAGGACTCAGTTATAAGCGGATCAATGTAGTTTTCCAATAAATTTAAATACAAATCAGCGGTTAAATTTTCTTCAATAAACAAAGGACCTATTATTTCATTTCCAAGAATTCCTGCCCAGACATTATTTTGTTCTGGAAACTGCGTATGACCCTCTAAGAAAACGTTAGGATTTTGAATATCCCAGTATCTACAGTTCTGTTTATTAACAAAGCCATTCAGATAGAACGTTGATTCATCACTGAAGCAAATATTCTTTACCAAATTGCTGTCATTTTGAATCATCGCAGTCATTATTTCACAGAATTGAATCCTCCTATCGTAATCATCTTCAGTGAGTTCATGGAGAAGGGTAAATTTGTAAGGAAAAAATTTGTGACGTTTTAAAGTCTTGTGTATGGAACCAACAGAAATATTCGTTAATGCAGCGACTTTTCGAATTGAAGTCGTAGATTCAGTGGCAAAATGGCATAAGACCTCAATTTGTGCAGCTTCGTTGAGAACTCGTGGTGTCTTTCTTACTTTGTTACATACTGAGCCAGTTTCTTCAAATTTTCTCATCAGAGTTAGCACATATTGATATCCATCACTTTTTTCAGGATGCGTTTCGTTGAAGACTCGGACTGTGCTACGACCACACTTATTTTGGGCTCCATACAAATAAATAATTTCAACTCTTTCTTGAATAGTGTAAACCATGATTGATTCTTGGTTTTACTCAAATTCAATGTTTCAAACTGAAGTAATGAACTGTCAAAATTCTACAACTTAACCGAAACAGACTGTTTCAAACTGAAGTAATGAATTGTCAAAATTCAACAACTTAATCGAAACAGACTTGATTATAAATCGTTGCAGTCGGCAATAAATTACAAACTGAACTCTGAAAGCATAAATAATCCAAATCGATAAAAACACGATAAAAATATTCGAGAGAGGACATATCGTTTCCATATCACTGCGTATTTCAGTACTTGATAAACTACGGGTATTGTCTTGAACATCCTAAATACTAAAGAATCTGCACAAGTCCTAAAGCTAATGAAATGTGTACAAGTAAACAATAAAACCAAACTCACATAAGAAGTCCTGCTAGTCCAATTAAAATAAATGATAAGTAAAAAGAAATATCCTTTTCGCTGCAGGACAAACTAAAGCTATTAAAGTGCGCCTGAATAATTCGAAGCTCTGTGTATATAAATCATTAATAGTAGTCAAACATAAATAACGTAAAGACAGTTTCTTTCAAAGCAACAACAAAAAGGAAAACTAGTGTTATCGATAGATCACTTCTATAGGAGTCTCACTTGGAGCAGTAAATTAACTACAACACTTTTACATATATCGCAGGATAACTGTCTACAACTGTTTCGTAAATTACAAACTCACTATCGAGTGTAGTATGTTTGTTTATAAGTATCAGATACGTGAAATACTAATCTGACATTATCACTAGAACTGATTAACCTTATATCGTTGAATATACTAGCTTTCCATATATAAACATGTCCATCTTCGAATTAGTGTCGGGCCGTCAAAGCGAAAGGACGTGTTTAAGGAGCTCCGGCATCTACCTTCGGTTAGTGAAAGATGTGCGGGTGAAAAATAACAATTTCTAAATCAATAAAGTACCGTACGGTAAGGATAAGTTTTTGAACAGATAAACCAGCGGTTTGAATATGAATAATAAATAAAAATAATAATCTATCTAGTAGAAATTTGGTAACCTGTGAAATTTCTCTTTAGATAAAAAAAGGCGCGTAAATAGTATTTAGAACTGCTGTAGCATTACATTTTACGAGTAATACGGTTCCTTTAAACCCATTCCAGATACGATTGCTAAAACATAAAATCGTAAAGTAAACTTAAAGCGCAAATACCACCCATTTGTCTAAGGTTTGAACTCAAACAGGTAATAATTTTGCAAGAACAATAAAAATATAGAAAATTAAGGAAATCACTTATTTTATCCCACGGTAGCGCGGGGTATAGAACAATCAGAAATACGTATTTGTAACAGTAGGATAAAATACAAGACATGCCATATGTGATTCATACTGGAATAAACCCTTTCTGTAACAAACCCAAACGTAAGCATTGTCATAAGAGTTCCTTTTAGACTAGGTCGAATCTGTAATCCAAATAAATAATTTTTCTATTCTCAGCAAGTCCGGTAAGAAGCACTAGAACAAAAAATCTCCTAGGGAACAATCTAATTTAAATACGATGTGATTTAATTTATATATATATATATATATATATATATATATATATATATATATATATATATATATATATATATATATATATATATATATATACAGGTTGATTTTATGTCGATTTAACGTAAATTACCTTAATACAAAAATACTTCCTAAGAGAGCTGGAGCTCTTGGAAGATGGCGCCCTAACATCGGTTTAATTCAAATGGTTTCCCTTTAAATGATAGCGTTCTCTACATTTATTTAGTGGAATATGCCCAATCGTATGGCGTGAATATGATTTTTTAGTTACTTATAAGCGGCTCGTTTGGGCGGGTTGGACATTGTTATTCATAAGTTTTTTGTTTATCAAAATTTCGCAATTTTAACATAAAATTTAAATAATTTCGATTTTTTCATACAAGAAGGATGCTACTATTTAATAGGACTAAAATAAACTATACGTTCCATTAAAAAAAAAAGTAACTTTGTGTTATATCTCAAAAATGAAATTCAAAATAAATTTAAAAATAGGCTTATCTTAAAGTTCGTATGAATATCTATCAATTACTTCTCTTGTATTTTAACCTTATTTGCAACGGTTTCAAAGATATTTGAGTTTGAAAATTCGGCTCATTTTTAGTTTTTTCTAAATAACCACGGAACTTGGCAACACTGGTCAAAACTCAAAACGTAATTTGATTAGTCTTGAAATTTTGCCCAATATTGCTAATTTAACCTATCTGTTATAATAACAAAGTTACCCATAGAAGCTTAGTTAAAAATTGTCACCCTGTATACAGGGTGTCCCAAAATTGCAGGGACACAGAGCTATCACGTGTAGTAGAGGTCAAATTAAGTCGATTGGACCCAATTTATTTTTATACCGAAATGTACCGTGCCCGTGAGAAGAGTTCACAATTTACATAAAAAAACACATTTTTATATGCTGTTCAGAAATGAATGAAACAAATTGAATTAAATTTGACGAAAGTGCATGTTAGAGGATTACTCTCCTTTCGGTAATCAAAAAAGCCCAAAAGAAATTGTAGAAGGGTTAAAACCACCCTCATCCCCTGATATTTTTTTCAGAACTTTCTTAGGGGTGGTAATACGGTTCTCAATTTTTTTAGTGAGAAGAATGATTAGTTATCTTTATTTCAATACAAAATTTAGTTGGCAGTAGATACAAAAACAACACAAGTCGTGATTTTGACAGGAAACAAATTCATAATCATTCTAGTTTGTTGTTGACTGTAAATGTTCCAATAATTTCTTCAATTTTGTTATTATCGCGAGTACCATTGCTTATTATTTAATTGTTGTTGTTACTTGAACTGTTATTAAATATGGATTTCTCTTTTAATGAGCAGACCGACTGTCGCAGAAGTGCCCGCGTATATCAAGAGATGTATCCGAACCGGAGAATTCTGAATCATGAAACTTTTGCGCGAATCGAGAGACGTCTTCGAGAAGCAGGGAAGTTGGAACCAGTCTGAATTAACGTTTGAAGACCCCGAGTCTGAAGACCTACTACGGAACAATCTGTTCTTGAAATAAGCGATGACAATCCTGAGACCAGTACCAGATTTGTGCAACGACAAACAGGAATTCCAAAAAGCACTATAAATCGTATCTGGAGAGAACAATTAATTAATCCATTTCACATACTGCCAGTGCAAGAGTTGACCATGGATGATAACGTTTAATTTTTTTCACAAAAATCTGCCATTAAAGCTAGAATTTAAAATTAATATTTGGGTTGGATTTATCGGCAATTTTTTGGTTGGGCTGATCCGATTGCCAGATCGTTTAAATGGTGCCAATACCTTCGCTTCCTTCAAGAAGTTTTGCCAGATTTATTAGACGATTTGCCCCTTAATCTTCATCGAAACATGTTCTTTATGCACGACGGTGCACCACCTCATTTTGCACGTGCAGTAAGAGAATATCTAAACGAACAATTTTCCTGGTAGATGGGTTGGTAGGGGACAAGAACCACCTATTCAATGGCCTCCGCGGTCTCTAGATTTAAATCCGTGCGACTTCTTTATTTGGGGAGCATTGAAAACAAAAGTGTACGAGGTTCGAAAGTGGCCGTCATATTGAACATTTATTATAAAAAAAAACGTTTTGCCTTTGTTTCAAATGTCTACCAAATTTTGTGTTACAATATTATTAAACTTGTACTGGGAATAGGTGTTTAATAAAACATGTTTTTACTTCGAAACTATGCGAATGCGAAATTTTTACAAGAGTAACAAAATGAAGATTATTAATCAGTCTTTTCGCTAATAAAAATTGAGAACCGTTTTACCACCCCTAAGAAAGTTCTGAAAAAATATCAGGGGATGAGGGTGGTTTTAACCCTTCTACAACTTCTTTTGGGTTTCTTTGATTACCGAAAGGAGAGTAATCCTTTAAAATGCACTTTTGTCACAATAATACAATTTGTTTCACTCATTTCTGAACAGCGTACAAAAATGTGTTTTTTAATGTAAACTTAGAACTCTTCTCACGGGCAAACGGTACATTTTGGTATATAAATATATTAGGTCCAATCGACTTATTTTGACCTCTACTACACGTGGTAGTTCTGTGTCCCAGCAATTTTGGGACACCTTATATATATATATATATATATATATATATATATATATATATATATATATATACAGCACACATTTATATTATTTGTATCTTTTTGGCAGTAGGCAAATAAATACCAGCACTGACCGGTAGTAGACAATACCGAATGCTACTTCGTCCAGGGCACGATTTGGCTAGTAACCGGTCTCTCTGTTGATTTCAGTACTAAAAACAACAATACAATAATGCTTCGGATCAACCTGGCTACAAGGGTCAGTCAAGACCGAAACAGACAGGCCCCGTTGTTGAGCACAGTGCAAGGAATCAATGGCGAGTTGGTACGCGGTTAGAAGTATGCATGGTAAAGAATTTGAACTTTCGAATGTAATGAATGAAAGGCAACTTGATATTCTGTGTGTATCGGAGACAAAGCGCAAAGTAAAGAATGCCGTGGAGATGGAGGATGGCAGTCGAGCACTATGGTTAGGAGTTGAGAATGAAATACATGGCGCTGAATGAGTTGGAGTGATTGTGAGTGAAAGAGCGAAAAGATGTGTTAAACAGTACGAGTTGGTATCCCCTCGCGTAATGTGGGTTAGGATGAAAGTGGAATTTCGAAAAAATGTTCTCATTGCTGTGCACCGGTGAATTGAGAGAGAGACCAAGAATGTGACAACTTCTGGAATGATGTTAAACATATGTAAACCAAACGAAAGAGTGATGATATGGAAGATGTGGTGGGTGTACAGAACGCGTCCTAGGAAAGTTAGGAGACCAAAGAGTCAATGAGAATGGTGAACGCTTGGTGAAAATCTGTGTGGAAAGAAACCTATTTGTATCTAATACGATAAAAATGTGCATATGTATACATGACAAAAAGGTGAAACTAAAAGTATGATTGACTTGATCGTGTATAATGAACGACTTAGAAACTAGGTGACAGATACAAAATTAATGCGCGGATCAGACTTTTTGATTGTATCGAGTGTGTTTGGGGCAAAAGTGGATCTGGAGAAGGAAGGCAAAAGTAGTGCGAATGTTCACAATTAGGGCAGATAAACTAGTAGATAATGGTGCAAGAATGAAATATGCAGATGGCTGTGAGTATAGAGTTGAATGAGAATGAAGCAGTGTGGAGTGTGGAATTAAACAAATAAAAGACAATGACGTTGAAAGTGCATGGATAAGCTTGAAAGACTGTGTTGTCAATTGTGTCGTGCAGACATGTGGAAGAGCGACTATAGGTGCTTGCCGGAATGAATCGGTAAAAAAGGTAGTATCTAAGAAAAAGGATGTGTGTACGTGGCAATGATTGCTGCAAAAAGCGAGACTGAGAAAAAGCGATGTTATCTTCAACGTAATGATACGCTTTGCAACGTAGAGTTCATACACTTGATCTTAAGATTCATAGCTACAAGCACTGAATCGGTCAAAACTTAACATTAAAACTATTCGTAGTCGAAGTTCAAGTAGTCGTAGAGGTTTAGTGTATATGCGAAAATAATCGCATGGTGAAGCCATTAAATCGTGGTTAATGTACTCTAGATGTCACCGTTCTAGAGTGGAGATGAAGCAAGTAGTAGAGCAAAGTAGGTTTCTGTTAGATGGAATTAACCTCAACGTAGAAAGAAATGAGAAGAAAGTGGTGAGCCATTTGAATTAAATTCAACTGTAACAGATTAAGGATTAGGTAATAATTGCAATTGCCAGAATAACGTAATCATTCCACACAGTTTGAATAAAAAAAAAGGAATTAATTGGTAAAAACTTTCAGTAACGTTTAATTATAAACCAACTCATTACTATAAAACTTGAGAAGAGTTTCAAGTATTAAAATTTTTAATTAAAACACTTGCAGTTTCGGGTATGTGACACGTATTAACTTTACAAACTATAACACTGTGACACAAATTACGAAATAATTCGTTCGCATATGGTTAAAAAAATTAATAATAGAAGCAACTTTAAAAGGGTTCGTACCAAATGTCCGTGTAGGAGTGATTACAAAGATGTGAGGCGAAAACAGGAGCTAATGGGGCGAGGAAAAGAGCTATTTGCATGATTGTCTCTACCGACATAGATTAATAAGGCCAGTAGCGTCGACTACGTATTACGTGAGTAGATTTTTTTAACACTTGTCTTTTTTATTGATTGGTAAGAGAAACACATGATGTCTTTTTTTTGTTTTTCCTTCGTCAAAGGTATGGTCATAATATCATAGAATTATTCTGAACGGGTACGTTTCGGATTGATCGTGGCCTGAGGCGCTCAAGTTGATTGGTTTCTTATGAACCCGTCAACATCTATATCCCATGTTAACTGAGTACGTAAACATCCCTGACTTATTGTATTTCGTTCATTTTACGGCTACCTTTTCATTCTTCAAATCTCTTCTAATATTTATTTCTTATTACACACAAACCAACTAATACTACCAATATATACAACAATGCCAGACGTTCTCCCGATTAAAGTTTAATAATGTAGCCGGAACGTAGTAATATAAAATTGGCCGTACTGATAAATGCAACTAAAATTAATTTTTACCTTGTTTCATGAGTATATTAATACAATTTACTTAGGTTCTCAATTAAACCTGTCAGTAAAATCTTATTACTTTCTGTTAGGTTAATTTAGCAAATAGTTGCGTTAGATTCAATTACCAATTAAGCTCGTTAAAAAAGAATCTGATGTTTGCGCAGAAGTTAACTATTACTGGATTATATTCGAGGAGGTATTAATTTCTGTTTGAGAAAAAAATTTTTACCGGTTAAGCAGTTTATAAGTCTGCAATGCTTCAGTAACGTTTTAACCTTTTAACATAATGGTAAGAGTCGAATTTTAACAGCTAAAATGTCGAGTGAAATCTAGATCTGAAATCTGTATTATAAATATTTTGTAACTGTGGTCTCTTATTAGTTGAGTTCATTGGTCTATTTCCACAGTTCTTGTTTTTATAGCGCAACGTTTCGGAAGCGGAACCTGCTTTCGTCATCAGGCTTAGTCCGAAGGACTGCCTTCGCACTCATTTTCTACTCTGTTTTTTCTCTCGGATTCGAACTAGGAATCTTTCACCTACAAGTCTGGCACCTTTACCAATGAGCCACTGAGTAATGCATATACAACCCCTCCTTCAAGTGTATATTCTACACATAAATTGAAGACGAAAAGTCAGATAAAATTTTTCTCTCAAAGTTGAATTTTGAAAATCGTTTTTCGCAAATAACTCGAAAACCTTTAGGAATTTCAAAATACTATCCCCAATGAAAATTATTTCTTTGTTGACGAGGATTTTTCTGGTTTGATTGGATTGCCTATGAATGGACTGGAAGTAATAGTTTTTACATTGTTCCCGTGTACTTTCTATTCCAACTTTTTTGTATGATTTTTCAGGTACTTTGGTGACTTTTTTGGGTCCTCTATTCAATTTTCTGCAAATTTGGTCCTCTTGGTTGAAGTTGACAAAGTGAACGGTTTACGAGTTATTTGCACTTTCATCAATCCCGGTCAATCAAATACTACCGTACCAAAATTTAGTAAGTGGGCCGTGGACTAAAAGTCAGAGTTTATTACATTAAATAAAGTATTAATAAACAAACAAATTGGTTGTATAATGCCCCTCCTTTGAAGTCGGAGTGTTATTTTATATAACCGCCCTTTTTTGATGGTAACCCAGCGCGGTTTTATTTTGCCTCGGCTATGCTCAGTCGTGTTTATAAATTCTTATTAAACGGGGCGTGGTTCGTATTATTTAGTGGGCTTACACTGTCACCTTAAATAATTATACGAAAGCGGTTTTAGACGTATATTATTTAGTAATTTAACAAAACACAAAAATATTATTAACAAATTAAACTAAATATATATAATCAGGCCCTTTGAGCTCCTTCCTCTCGTTCTCCTGGGGAAGTTGTTATTGGGTGCGAAGTCGTTTCTGTGAACAAGTATATATAGTGTCTACTCCTTACCTAGTATTTAATATTTATATTACGGTCCTGTTTTACAGAAGCGGGTGCGGTAGCCTCAATATAGTTTGATCGGAAGCGCCAGCGCAACGAACTCAAGTTGTTTCTAGGTCACGGGAGAAAATCAATACTGGTCTCGGATTATGCGCATGGTATATTTAAACTCTTCAGTATCTCTGGAACGCTGAAGCTGGTATGTCGTACTGCGATGAAGAAATACACGCGGAAGATTCGCGTACGCAAAGGCGAGATCTCTGGTCTTTAATTATTTGATTATAACCGGTTTGAGAATGCGCTTAGATTATTTAAGCAACTGGATTACGTCCTAACGGCTTAACTAAATTTAATTATATACAATTTATAAAGTAAACGAAATACTCGCTATACTAAAATGAATTTACTTTTAAATTTATCCTTTTACTAAGGTAACTAGTAAGATACACCATGTCGTATTTATATTATTAACTACCGGTAAATATTGGATAATTACGTATTATCTAATGTTTTAATTTCCGGCGTATATTCTTAATTTATTTAAGAACGGTTTAGCACTAGGTGTTTCGCGATGGTTATTCTGAATACAAATTTATGCAACAGGTCTCTTGTGTACTCTTCTGCGATTAAAGACACCGTGTGTGGTTATTGTGTTTGTCCTTATGTAGCGCCAACAGTAGACGGTAGGCAGCAACCTGTCTAACCTGTTTAACTAAGAAAAAGGTCGTAGGTCTTTACAGCCCTGTATCAAACCTTCACCCTCGAGTGTTTGCGAGTGACGTAGGGACCTACCCTGCGTGGCACTCTTTCTGTATGTGTAATGTTAACGTTAAAACTCCTGGAGACTAAGCCCGTCGTTATTTACGTTCTGTAGTGTTTGATTATAAATTGTTAGATTTTATAACTCTACAACTTGCGTGTCTTTTAATTGTTCGGGATTAAACTTTAGGTAGCCCGGCGCGAGGTGGTGCGCGTTATCACACGGTCGCGATGGACTCCTCGGCAGCTATCAACAGGTCGGTGATTACAAGAAGCAATCGGTACGGGCGGCTACTGGATATCAGGAGCGGCGTGGCGGTCTCGGTCACGATCGGGCAGGTGGTGATTACTTCTCTTTTCTCGAGCAGCGACTTTTATTATTCTTTAGAGCAGCGCGTCGCGGGTTTATAAAGGTGCATCTGTGGGCAGCTTCGCGGCTACCATGCGGGGATGCCGTTATGGGATTGGTTTAAATTGCTGTGACGTGCAATAACTTACTGGTTTTTAGAAGTACACGTCAGCGGTGGTTAATGAATTATTTGTGGTGCAATATCGCGTAATCTTTTGTAATTTGAGATATAGGGTGGTCCGCGAATAATTTATTCTAAAAAACATACGTAAAGGACGCTGGATCTTTACAGTTGATTAAATGTTCGAATTGTTCACCGTTAACTGATATGCATTCTTTTCATGATTGACTGACGTACGTTGAAAAATAATTGCGGATCATCTGTTATTAAAAATTCAATCAAAAATTTGTTGCTGGAGATGGTGGATGTTTGTAATTGGCACCGAATACACCATGTCTTTTAGATGACCCCAGAAAAAAAAATCCATAGGGTTTAGATCCGGTGAACGTGCAGGCCAAGGAACCGGTCCTCCACGTCCAATCCAGTTTGCATTAAAAGTTCGATTCAATGACCGCCTAGTAGTGAGTGCAAAACGAGGAGGTGCATCATCGTGCATGAAACACATCCGACCCCTAACATCCAGATGGACCTCTTCTAGTAACTCGGGTAAATCATTATCAAAAAAATTCGTGTATGAATTACCATTTAAACGTTGCGGCAAAAATAATGGATCAATTAAATTATTGCCAATAATACCAGCCCATACATTCACACTGAATTGCTGTGTGATTGGTTTCAATGACAACCCGTGGATTTTGATAATCGTAGTAATGATTGTTATGGAAGTTAAAAGTTCCGTTTCTGGCAAAACCTGCCTCATCTGTGAATAAGATAATCGATGGATAATTTCGGTCATTATAGAATTTTTCTAGAAACCAACGTGAAAAGTTCACTCTTGCTTGAAAATCATTAATGGTCAAAGCTTGTATCTTTCGATAATGGAAAGGTCGCAACAGTTCCGTTTTAATAATTCTACATATCGTGGACTGATTTGAATTAATTTCTCTTGCCAATTGACGAGAGCTTGTTGTGGGATCAGCGTCAATTGCATCCAACATTCTTTGTTCTAAAAAAAAACTGGTGTTCTTGCAGTTTACCTCCTACCACTGTCAATTTTTGGTGGCTTCAAAAACCTGTGAGAACCCGATATGAATAGAATTTTTATACATTGATAATATGTACCACTTTCACGAAGACGCCGGTCAATGTTGGTAAACGTCTTTTTATTCGGTATCCGCCGGTTCGGAAATGCCTGGGAATATAAACGGACAGCTTCAGCATAATTCCCAAAAGCTCTGCCATACATTATATGCATATCTGCCATTTCGGAGTTGGAATACCGATTATTATTCATTGTGGATAAAGAAATTGTATGAAAACTGATCAAAAATCACAATATGACAACTATGACTTTTAGTCCACTGCCCACTTACTAAATTTGATGAAATTGCAAATAACTCGTAAACCGTTCACTTTATCAACTTCAACCAAGAGGACCAAATTTGCAGAAAATTTGCGGAAATTGGATAACGGACCCAAAAAAGTCTCCAAAATCACACACAAAAAGTTGTAATAGAAAGTACATGGGAACAATGTGAAAACTAATACTTCCAGTCCATTCATAAACAATCCAATCAATCCAGAAAAATCCTCGTCAACAAAGAAATAATTTTCATTGTGGATAATATTTTGTAATTCTTAAAGGTTTTCGAGTTATTTGGGAAAAACGATTTTCAAAATTCAACTTTGAGGGCCTGTCACTTTGTAGCCATACATTTTAGAGAAAAATTTTATCTGACTTTTCGTCTTCAATTTCCGTGTAGAATATACACTTGAATCAGGGGTACGTTTTTTTGGTTCACGTTGTATATTTTCGTGGTTGCGTAGTCGTATATTGCACCTAAGCTCTTCACGCATTATTGCCATCCATATGGGCTTCAATTCTACGCTAGTCTGGTTTATCGGAATTTCTGCCAGTGCTATACAAGTAACTTCTTTTAGCTTTCGTCAAGTTTCGTTCTTTACCATTATCTGTAATGTGATTAAATTGAGTTGTCTTCGTTCTAGACATGTTCGACGATTCTGAATCTTTCTGTTTCGCCTTTGCGGCTGTTATTCTTATGTTGTTCTGTGTTCTAACTTTGAGTGGTCTACTGCTTTCTTTTATGATCTATTTCTACATTTTCTATTTTCAGGTCCTCTTGTTTCGAGTATATCGTCCCAGCTGTATCATACATTTCTTACTATTGTGGAGATTGCAGTTGTATTATAGGTACCTCCTGGATAGGTTTCTGTACACACTTGTGGTGAAGGTGTTGTAATTCTTGTGTACAAGTACATTCAGGAATGGCAGTTTTTGTTCCGACACTATAATTCTATTTTGAATTTTATAGAGGGTTCGCGTGTTCAGATGATTTAGGAATACATCCAGTTTTTGCCGTGTTGCCAAACTACATCCTTCGTTTTTCCGTGATCTCGGATATGGCTTGGTCTTCGAAGTCTTCCATCTATACAGGGTGTCTCTAAAATGTGTGGACATCACTTAACCACAGATTCCTAGTTCGAAGATAAGACGATTTAGCTAAACTTACCTATATGCAATTACGTTTCCTTAGCTAGTATTCTTTTTCAGTTCTTTCAAGAAAAAGTTATTTTATCCATAACGAAGACGCTTGGATCGATTTGGATAATATTCGGCATTGTACTTGCTACAGATGTAGGTCATCTTTTAAGATGATATTAGTTATTGTCATTGGACCATTAGTGTACGAAACACGGGTTACCCGGCATAAACCAGTCAGAAACTTTTTAATGTTAAGACCAATAACTTTCAAAAAAATACTTTCAAAAAGAAACATTCAATAGTAATTTTTTTTGTTACTTTTTAATTGATATCTGTTAAGGTTTGGACACAAAAAAAAATAAATTCTGAGGGACCGCGCACTGCATTACTTAAAACAAATGTAATCTAGCAGTCTGGTATTCTAAGAAATAAAAGGCAACAAGGTAATTTGTTATGATATTTATTAGTGATAAGTATGTATTTTATTAGATCTACAGTAAATGCTCAATGTGACCACCATTGAATAATGAAGTCCGCAGAATTTTTAACATAATGGGGTGTTTTTCCTATATGAGGTCGTAATAAAAATGTAAAATGTTTTGCAAGATTGTATGTAGGAGAATCAATTGCACTAACAGTTGGCATTAAAGGAACATTAGGTTTATGGATTTTTGGTATACTATATAATTTTGGTTGAGGAGCTTTAGAGTTTCTTTTTTATTTCTTTAGGAATAAATGATTTTATTTTAATTTAATTTACTAAGTTCTTTAGTTTTCAAAAGAAACTTCTTCTACTTTAGTCTTATCGACCTTCATATTTAATATAACAATTGCACTACCTTTGTCTGATTGTAGTTTTATTGTATTTTCATTACGCTTAAGATCAAATAAAGCACGGCGTTGACGGTTTTATGTCTAACTTCATTCAAACCATCAAAAGGTAAGTATTTAATAGAATTCTCAACATTAGAAAATTTATCTTCAAAAAGTATTACTCTGGGTGTTATCGCAAAATTTCCGCCCTTAGAAAGCGCTTAAATAGCGTCATCTGAAAAAAATTGATCAGAAAGGTTTATAACCAAGGAGGTTGATTCGACGCAAAAAATTGAACTGTACTCGTTTGCATTTTTGCATCATTCTTAATGGACTGTGAAGCATTCTGTATTCCGACCCAAAATTCGTCCTGTTTGTTTATAGGACGAGAATACACTTTGCTCTTTAGAGCTCCCCACACAAAAGAATCGCAAATATTTAAATCTGGTGAACGAGGTGCCATTTTGCAGGAGAATCAGCTCCTCTGCCTATCCATTTGTTAGGAAACTGTACATGAAGATGATTCCGAACGTTCAATGTAAAATGAGGTGGTGCTCCATCGTATAGAATCCAAATCTCGCGTCTAAGATCTAACGGCAAGTGTTCCAATAAATCGGGTAAGGTAAGGAAGTTTAATAATTCTCTCCACTTAAACGATTTGGTAAAATGACAGGGCCTATGATGAAACTGCCTGTTATCCCTACCCATACATTGATTCTAAACTCATGTTGAAATTGGCGTTGCTTGATGACGTGTGGATTTTCATTTGCATACACATGTTCGTTGTGCACATTTGTCATACCCCTCCCTGTAAAGCACGCCTCATCAGTGAAGAGAATTTTGCTATTAAAATTGACATCTTCAGCTCTTCTTTCTTGGATGAACCTACAAAACTCAAGATGCGCGATCGTATCAGCTGGCAAAAGCTCCTGGACGTTTTGTGCATGGTAAGGATATAGCAATTGTTCTTTAAGAGCTCTATAAGCAACATTCTTTGAAACGCCTGCTTGCATCGACTACTTACTTCTAGATTTTCTTCTACTATCTCCAGAATTTCGTCCTCTACCTTGGGGGCGCTGTGATCAGTGCAAATTTTCCCGTTTCGCGATGGCATCTTTCAATGTTTGCAAAAGTTTTATGATTGGCCACGCGGCGATTTGGAAACCTTTCGTTGTATACTCTAGCACTTCTGAGACAATTCCTTTCGCAATATCCTAAAACCATCAACTTATCCGTGTAGTTTAACGTCATTATTACGGAAATAACGAAGAATATTAACTGCTAAATATCACTAACACCAACAACAATTTGAGACTTCACAATTGATAAACAATAACTACTGTGATTAAAACTTCACGTACTTGTCACTAATAAATATCATATCGTCATTTATTTATTAGAAGACCAAACTGCTAGATTACATTTGTGAGTGTAGTAATATTTTAACCTTCAACATTGTAAGTGGTGCTATAATATGGCAAGAAATTTAAGTTTGTGACAATTGTCATCCATGCGACTATTACTGTAAAAGTATGTACTCTTTTATTGAAAATGTTTGTTTACAGTAGTGTTAGTACATTATTAGTATTTGTATGTAATTTCAATTAAATAAAGTCTACTAATTTATGTTTTGGTGAACACAAAATTATAAAAGTAAAGAAATTTAGCAGATAAATGAATAATACAGCTGAAGTATAATATTCTCTAAAATATTTCACAAGTAATTTATAATTTTACGTTATTTACATTTTTAATTTATAAAAAAGAACTGTGAGACATTTTTAGTTTCAAATTAAACTGAAAATTTTGCCATCTTTGAATAAATTATTTGTTGTATCTATTCATAATATAGTACTATTGTAAACTTTATTTGCCCTTTTTAGTAATAATTTTGAAATTGAGACTTCAAAATCATTTAGTAAATGTGTATAATTCATTAAATTACATATTATAAAAGAAATAAAATTGATAAACTCAAAAATAATTGTTGGATGACCATTGTCTTCCACGCGATCAATGGTGTTATTATTACCCACACGACTGCTCAAGGGTTAAGAAATGCAGTGCACGATCCCTCAGATTTTATTTTTTGTGTCTAAACCTTAACAGATATCAATTAAAAACTAACAAAAAAAATACTATTGAATGTCTCTTTCTAAAACTATTTTTTTGAAAGTTATTGGCCTTAACATTAAAAAGTTTTTGACTGGTTTATGCCGGGTTACCCGTGTTTCGTACACTAATGGTCCACTGATAATAACTAATATCATCTTAGAGGATGACCTACATCTGTAAGGAGTACAATACCGAATATTATCCAAATCGATCCAAGCGTTATGTCGATAAAATAACTTTTTCTTGAAAGACCTTTGAAGAAGAATACTAGCTAAACGAAAGGTAATTTCATATAGGTAAGTTTAGTTAAATCGTCTTATTTTCGAACCAGGAATCTGTGGTTAAGTGATGTCCACATATTTTATGGACACCCTGTATATTCCTCAGTGTGGGTGATAACGAGGAACCCATCGCCATCCCAAACTCTTGTTGGTAGAATATGTCTTCTACTTGGGAGTATGTTGTTCTAATGCATATTGTCAGAAGTTCTATTATTGTGTTTACCGAGAGTTGCGTGCAATCATCTAACGTTTCATCCTTTTCCAATCTGCCCCTTAAGATAATTAGCGCCTTGTCGGTGGGCAAATTTGTGAATCGGCTCACAATGTCGAAGCTTAGCAATATTTCTTCGTGGTTTGATTAGAAGTTTATAACGGTCTGAAATGGTGAAGAACACCGCAGAGGCTTATAACCAAGGGCCAACTAGCTCGTCGTTAGAGTCGTGGATTTTTACTGAAAATTGTAGTTATGTTAATTAATATGTCTAATCGAAAAATGAATAGGACGTCACCCTGTGTTAATCCGGGTAAAATGTACGCAAACAAAGAGGGTGCACTAGCATAAAGCAGGGAAAAATACATGAACCTACCTCTACCCCCATGATGTGAACTAATCGCTAATTCTCAGAGTTGAACCTGAAACGTAATGAACCAAAATACCACTGTATAGCGCTTGCTCTTCGAAATTTCATATTTTAAATACTGGTACCCGTCCACAAATACAAGTTCAGTAAACCAACCCTCTTAATCACTTAAATATTTATCAAAGCCGTTCACAATTATCTTACCCTTGGGTGACAGTGCACCGGGAAATCAAAATGACACAAATAAGGTGTGATCTGTAAACTATAAAATATACGCGAAATGGGATATCAATTCCTCAAAACTTTACTACTTCACACGTTAGTCAGATATACACGCACATAAGGCAGGTTTAATTTAACCCCACCGCACTACCACCCGGTACTAACTTGCTCATGAACTACTTAACTCGACTCTCGTCTCCCTTCTCTTGCGACACAACATCAATTTCCGTGAATACAATGTAAAAACATACGTCACCGGTACTTACAGAGACGTATTTTCTACTAAAAAACTAAACTAACAAAATATCAATTTTACGTAATAAAGGATCATACGATATCTACTAAAGTAGATATCGTAAACAACCCTTCTCACAATATTTGTTTTACTAATAGCATTCCTGATTGGCATAATGTGCTAAAGCACTCAGGAACATTGGGTTAGGGGTTTTGTTAGTCTGCCAAGAAATATTTATGAACGGCTATCTTAAATTTACTTAAATCAAAGGTTGGAGAAAATAGGAACTGGGTAGTGCATTCCACAATTTGGTAGCCGTGTGTAAAAATGTAGATTGCGCCCGTTTGGTGTGACAAGATGGAATTTTGAGTGCACAATTATGGTGTGAATGGGCAAACCGAATGTTCATAACGAAGATGGCCTGCGATGTATTAAGGAGTGTGTTTCGGAGAGACACTTGCCATTGTAATAGCGATAAAACCAGGGAAGAACTGAAACGATTCTTCTACGCTCAAGAGACTGGAAATCAGAAGTTAGAGACGGGTCATTTACAAATCGTATAGTTCTTTTTTTGGGTGCGGTTTACCATAATAAGGGCGTATTGTGGAGTACTGACCCAGAAATGCATATTGATTTCCAGATGAGGTCGAATTTTAACCTTGGTACAGTAAAAAAAGTTGTTGCGATGGGTAGTAGTTTAGATCTGTTTAGAAAGCCCAGTTGACAGGCAGCTCTTCTGCTGACTTACAAAAGGTGGTCAACCCATGAAAGGTTCGATAATACGGCCATCCTTGACGTAAAAATAGAGTTGGATTACTTGAGATCTAAGTCTTTAATATTTACAACAGGAAATGATCGATGTTTCTTGGCGTGCACAAGGCGTTGAACATGAGTAGATTATTCCTTCCCCATTCAAGGATACGTTCGAAGTCTCTTAATTAAGGCTGCCATTTTTACTTTAACGCCTGGCTAGACTTATTGTCGTGGGAAAACTGAGAAGAACTACAAAGAGTCGTCTGCAAAGCAATGGGTCGGGTTAGCTGTTGAGGAAATGAGATCATTTATGAATAGCAGATAATGTGTGGGAGCTATCACTAATCCTTAATAGTAGCTTATTTCGAATACAAGACATCGACGACAAATACGTCTTTTGTCAAGGGAGTTGAAGATCCAATTATCGTATCGGATAAGCCGAACGAGGCGAGCTTTGGCACTTGTGCCAAACCTGGTCAAAAACCTTTGAAATGTCTAAAGCTACTACGACTGTTTCACCGGACCTTTCTAATGTGTTATTCCAAAGTTGGGTAACATATCAAAGAAGATTGTGGTCGCTGAGTTTATTGGACTCGAGGAACGGAAGTAGTTGGTGGTTGATGGCTTTTCTATTATTTTCGATAGAATGGAAGTGATAACTATTGGTTGATAGTTTGAGCGATCGGTTTTATCGCCCTTTTTAGGAATAGGTTGGACAATTGCTAACTTCCACGATGTGCGAAACCCTCCAGATGACGTGGAGATCATAAAGAGCTCGGGGGAGCATATTTTAAGGATGATCGGTGGAATACCGTCAAGACCAGTCGCCTTGTTTCAATCAAGTTTATTGATAATTGATTCTAGGAGTTCGTATCGTATGTGGATTGATTTCATAGCGTATAGAATAAATTTTGGCCAGGGCACAATTTTACCAAAATTTTGAGACAGATTTCATGCAACGTAATCGACAAAGAGGTTGGATTTGTCAGCAGGATCAGCTACTACAGCTCCTTCACGAGACGTCATGTGGCAAAGAGATGCACTAAAGTTTTTACTGATGGCTTTAGATAATGATCAAAATCTACGACTACCCAAAGGGTATGAGACTAATTCTTTGCATTTACGTTCTTCAAACATCCTTTTGGGCAACTATTTCTTTCGACAATAGTCAGCGTGATTTTCGATAGACTTATTTGATTTCCATTTGGTATAGAGTTTATGCTTTTGCGATAATGCCCTATTACACCAAGGTTGGGAAGGGGAATCACCTACGCGATTATCTTTTTTGGGAATGTAATTGAAAGAGCAATGTTTGAAGAGGAGACCCGTTTAAAGCAATACTCATGTCAGGGAAAGGTTGTAAAAAAAATCTCGCAGTTCGCTCCAGTTAGTTGATTTAAAACACCATATAGTTCTATCTGTTTTTCGAGTAACAGTGGGATTGGGTATAGAGGAAGTTATTTCGATTAGGCAGTGGTCTGATTGACCAAGTGGGGAAAGAACTCTTGTTTTATATACAAGTGGGTTAGATGTAAGGAATAGGTCCAGGAGACGTGGAGTATGGTTAGGCTTGTCAGGGTTTCTGGTGAGTTCGGTAAATAATTTGTGTGAGATCACTGGATACAAATAACGTCAAATTTACCAACATTTTCCATATTTTACAGTATCGTAATTGTTTGTTTTTTACTTTTCATATTTCATAAAATTGTTTCAACATGTTAAACAATTTTGCAAGTTAATATTACTTCTGACCAAGACTAACTGTATGTGTTATCGAAATGTTGAGATTAGCATAACTTAAAGACATGAATACACCATAAAAAACCCAAAAAGGTAAGTATTTTAAATAATTGTAATAATTTTCTTGAGTTTGAGATGGCGATGGGTTCCTTGCTATCCCCATAGTAAGCAATATATACCTAGAAGACTTCGAAAGACAAATTATGTCTGAATTCACGGAATAACCAAGTATGTGCCTTAGATAAGTGGACTATAACTTCGTTGTTTGGGAACACCACAAGCATAATGAGAGTGAATTCCTAGATCATATAAATAGCACCCTCCATAAATTCACAATAAAACTGGAGTTGGAACAAAAACTACCATTCCTGGATGTAACAGGAGTTTAATGAAAAGTGTACAGAAAACCCATTCACTCGGGGAGGACGTACACTACAACTCCAACCACCACGAAAGTGTGAAGTTAGGCGTGGCAAGATGCTTCTACGATAAAGGTGAAACGATATGCTCGAAACTAGAGCGCAATACACCACCGCAACCACGAGAAATTCTTATTGTGTATAATATTTTTTATATGGAAAGTGGTTTAAGCTCTAACGCTGTTTTACGGACCATTAATGAAGAGACTAACGCTGATATGTAGTTCGTTTAATTAACGTATTTTGTACTTGTAGCTTGGTGGAGGAAATAGTTCGAACGTAAACGTTTGTTTGCAAAGGAACAACAAGCACTAATGAGCTACTGACCATTAGTTTATGTTTGGTGCAAATTCGAGAACGATTCGTGCTACTATGAGCATTAACAATTGCTTATTGATCACTCCGGAGCATTCACGAACCATTAACTATCTGGTATCATGCTGGACAGGTGACAAACTTAGCCGGAACCATAAAATTGTGGCTTTTTCCTTGAAAGTATGATTTGAGCACTAACCGCCGTTTTTTTATTGAGCACTAGCATCCACGAACAGTTAATGCTCTGGCATCGTCCTGAGCAGCCGTGTTATGCTATTATGAGTATTATTTATGGAATTTAATCGGTGTGTTCTATGGGGAGTGGGGTGATACTTTTAGCATTAACAATAATGAAATACTAACGTTTATTATGAGTTTGGTTATTTACAATTCTTTTGTTAACGTATTTGTATTTTTGAGTTGGTTTGAACATGCATGCATTTTTGCGGAGTACCAATAGGCACTAATGAGGTACTCACGATTAGATGAGTTTTATCCAAATTGAAGGATAGTTCAGCAACGATGAACTTCCCGGAATCACCAAACCTGTTACTTCTCTACTACTACGTGTGCACTAAGGATAATTTATGAATCGTTAACGACCCGGAATCGTCCTAGATTGTCGTATTATGCTATAATGACTTTTGTAAACGGATTAGGTGTTCTATTGGGGGTGAGTATTTGCTAAATAAACACTAAGCTTATTTAGAAGCACTAACGGGAAATAACGAAGCAGCATTGTTAGTATGAGTTTGCTACAAATTCAGTGAGTATTTAACTGCTAACTTAGTATTGTTTTGGTTTGAATACTAACGCTGATTTACGGAGTGCTAGTGAACCCTCACTTTTTTGGTAATTTATTTGACATGCTGCATTGTGGAGGGGTTGAGATGATGCTTGGCGCACTAAGTTTTTTTTGCAAGCCCTAACGGACAGTAACGAAGCATGTTTAGTGGTGCAAATTCAACTGTGAAATTGGTATTGTTTTTCTCATGCTAAATTGTTTGAGCTCTAACGCTGTTTTGCGAAGCACTAACGAGCTGGTGAAATGTTAAAGTATGGGGGTGCAAAGCTTATACGAAGATTGTTTGAATTATTCAATGTATGCCTTATGAGTGGAAAAGTTACCAGGGATTGGAAGAGCGCGAACATTGTACCACTGTATAAGCGTAAAGGGAACATGAGTGATTGTAAGAACTACAGAGGAATAAGTTTGCTCAGCGTGCCTGGTAAAGTATTTGAAAGAATACTGATTGATAGACCACGAGAAACTACTCAAACTAAGATTTGGGATGTGCAGGGTGGCTTCATTCCATGAATATGGCGTAAATAAAGATGTAATAAATGGAATAAGGGCAGTACACAACGGTAGTCGGGCAAGTGTTAGGGTGAGTGAATACTTTAATATTGAGTGCGACATGGCTGTGTGATGTCTCCGTGGTTGTTCATTGTATACATGGATAAATGTGTTGGACAAGCATGTAGCGATACAAATGGTGTTATGGTTGGAGACGTAAATGTACGACTTCTGGTGTATGCAGATGACACAGTCTTATTGACAGTGCGGATGAGCTACAAACCGCTCTGAGGATGTTTGATGCAGTCTGTGAGAGCATGGACCTAAAAGTAAACGTGAAAAAAACAAAATTGTGTTCAATTGGGAGGTTGGAAAGGAGAGTAGAGTATTTACTCTGCAAGATGAAATTGTGGGGCAAGTGGGCGACCTGGTATATCCCTGTAAAATTTTTACTGCAGATGGTACAATGGAGGGGACATTGGACGAAGGGTCAATGCTGGAAGGAAAGTGATTGAAAGTATGTGGACGATAATGAGAAACGAAAGCATGAGCCTAGTTGCGAAACGTGAAATCTATAATGGCGTGTTTGTCCCGTCAGTACTGTATGGAAGTGAGACATGGGCATGTCTAAAAAAGCATGAAAGAAAATTAAATGCCGTGGGTATGAGATTCCTGAGAAGCGCATGTGGTAAAACGAGATGGGAAAAGATATAGAATGAATGCATAATGACGGAGTGTGGCGAGGCAAAGACGATGATGAATAGATATAAAAGTAGTACATTACGTTGGTTTGGTCACATTGAGAGAATGAACAACGCAAGATTAACGAAGCAAATATATGTGGGTGAAGTTAGTGGAAAGACTGGGCCTGGTAGGCCGCGTAAAATTTGGTTGAATGTAGTAGAATGTTTGATAAAGGAATGAAAGATAAGGAGTTTTAAAAATAAAAGGGCATGTCAGAGACAATGTATGAATCTTGCGGAAGCTAGGGGAGTATGCCAAGATAGGAAAGCATGGAGAAAGATTGTGAATGAAAAATAAATAAGAGGCAGGGATTGTTTTGCCTACCCCGCAAAGGAATGGCGTGAAGGTTAAGAGTTAAGTTAACCTGAGTTACGGAGCGCTAACGAGTACTCACAATGTAATAATAACTATGAATTGTGGTCAATTGTTTTGTTAATGTATTATGTGTATTTCTGGCTTACCGTAGGAAATTATTTGAGCGCTAAGTTTTTGCGCAGTACTAAGAGGCACTAACGATTGATATGAATTTGGTGCAAATTCGAAGATGATTCGATAAGGATGAATTTAGCCCGAAATCCTGTTACTTTTTATATGGAATATGGTTTGAGCACTAACTGTTTTTGATTGTACATTAAGGAGCATTCACTAACCATGAACAACCTGCCACTGTCTTGTTGTACTATTGATTACTTTTTCGTGAATGTACTTGGTATGTTGTATTATGGGTTGATGATACTTTGAGCACTAAGATATTTGGGAAGCACTAGCGGATAATAACGAAGCACTAACGTTTAGTAGTGCAAATTGAACAATGACTTGGACAAGCGAATTATTTTCCGTGGGAAATAGTTTGAGCACTAACGCTGTTGTACTGAGCACTAACAAAGCACTAATTTGGACTGTTGGTTAATTAGCTCTAGCCAACTTCACGGATATCATTAAATCGTTGAAATGCATGTTTGGCTTTAGTTTGGATGTATGCTGTTTATAATTTCTGAAGTAGTTATTTAGTTTACAAATAACATTACTGTAATGAAAATTTTGATGTTTAATGATTCATGTTGGAGCTCTACATAAACTAGATGACAGTGAATGCTTTTGTGTGCTATGAAGGATTATCTACAATTTTTACGCCCTATGGGTATGTCATGTGTAAACAAGTGAATTTTGGAATCCTTATTTTTTAATATAAAACGTAAAATTGTGTATTACATCATAAATTTGAGAAAAAACTATTTTTATGCGTTTTAAAACGCGAAAGAATGCAAGTATTAAAAGTTTATTACAAAGGCATATAAGCGCATACGAATTTGAAGAATTTTTTAATCTAACTACCCTTATAAGTTAATTAACAACATTTATGTACATGATGGCACTGAACTAAGTAGCAATTTTAGAACATGTAAAAGTATTAATGATGCCTTGCAATAGCAGTGTGAAATCATGTTGTTCTACTTTGATTTATTTAAAGTTTAACTGCTCTTTTTGTTTCTCACTGGTTTATAGAACATATAAAAAACATTAGAAGGAAGGGATGCTTATCAACGTAAGTAGGAACTAAGTGTAATAGACGGGCGCCGCCTCCTGCGGATAGGTAAACTGCGCCCCACTTGTCTTTATACCATGTTACACGGGATTTCAATTACCAGTCACAGAGTGCCATAATAAACATTTTAACGGTGACGATCAAAAGGACATTAACCGATATCGAGTTCAAACTAAACCGGAAACAATTTCCTTATTAAAATAAAATAAAAATATTTGCACTAGCTAGATGTTATCGATTCAGAAGAGAAAGAAACGCTAAATTCAGCTTATGGGGAGAGCAACTGCGCCTTCGTGATTTTTATTTATTCCATAGATGTAGCAAAAATGTAAAGAATAAGATGTGCCAGGATTACGGACGGTGCTTTGAGTATATAGTTCGGACAATAGCTGTTGAGCCTGTAGTCGAGAAAAGTAGGAGATATTTAAATCTTCAAGAGTTCGTGACAAAGGAATACATATTTTTCTACTTTTGAGGAATGAACTTAGATATTATGAAATTGAAACGTGGCATATCTTACTTTGAAGTTCTACTACCCTGTATTAGTTCCTTAAAAGAAGACAAGTTTTGCATCTTTATTTGTATCAACAATGGGAATTAAAGAGTATATTTTTCTATCGAAAAGCATTAGATGTTTCATGTAAATTTTCAGTTTTTCGTTGCAACCGTACATATACGCAAGAGTACTTAATAATATGAAGTTTTTAATATCATTTATACGTAACCCTTAGTAGACAAAAAAATAACCGAAAATTGCAATACGTGTGCAGACGGGTTTGACTGTTGATAAGCTTTCTTTCGAATGTAAAATTGAAATTGCGTCATAAATAACAAAGTTATTGCAAAATATAATTATTATAAAGGACGAACGTAGGTATTACAGTTCATCCTACTGTCGTGCTCCTTCCTCCGGTCCTACCACTCTCGAATAGACGCGCAAGTACCCTCCACTTACAAGACTCCTGTTGAAAGAATTTCAAGTTGTAACAGATACAGTCGTAAACTTCAACTTTTGCATTAAAAGTCATAAATTTCACACCTTAATGTTTATGTCTAACCTCACAGTGAAAAAGAAAAAAGAAAAGGGGCAAACTCAGCTCCTTTAAGTCACAAGCTGCTTTTTTTTCGTTCAAATTTGTGTTTTTTTAGCCAGCTTTTCAGTTAAACTAACACCGTTCAATTTTGAATTATTTAAAATTGCTCCATTTTTTCTGAATATTGGGCTCAGACCTGAGAAACTTCCTAACAAATAAAAATAACGATTTTTTCATATTTAGTTATGCAAAATCGCTTTGGAAAAAATGGCGCATTTTTAACTAACAAATTACGATAACTAAAATGTCTTAGATGAATGAATTAATTTCATTATAAATGAAAATTCAATTCTGAAGTTAAAAAGGTCCTGTGACTAGAGATCCGAGTCAGCCCTTTTCCTTTTAAAAATCACTGTGAGATCTAGTGCTTCAGGTCTACAAAACATTTCTGGTAGTCTTGAGTAAATTAGTTCGTGGATTAAACTACCTCATGGGTTTTCAAATGAAATCTTATGTAAGATGTCTAATTATAATACGTAGTGTATATGTATCATTGTTTGGGTGATTTGATCATATAAGGTTACAACAGTGTGTGTAATAAAGAAAATAAATACTCTAATGATATATAAAATGTGGTTAGGCTAGGGATCATGTGATTTTGAAGTATTGTGAATAATTAATCCTAAAAGTAAACAATTAATGTCGGGAGAGCTAGCTGGGCCATTATGGGTACCCTTCAATGGAATAAAAAAAGAAACCTAGGGGATGGAAACGTTTAAGTTGTCACGGTTCGCGACAATAATAAAACAGATTTGATTAATAAATATTAAATCACAAAGAAATAACTATAACTCGGAAAGCTAAAAAAAATAATTGAATCATTTGGTCGCTAATAAACAGCGAGTCCGGTGAGTAGCGCGTAGCCAGGAATCACGTAGGGAGCAATATAGTTGAAACGTGGTGTGATTGAAGGGTATAAGAAAAATGTACATGTATATATGTACATTTTAGATTGATACAGTAAGTATACGATCTATTATTTATATTTTTCTTGACTCTGTCTATATTTACTTTCTTACTTCCTATGTATGTCGTGGCAGTAGACAAATAACTCGTCCGGTAGATAAGACGATACCGTTAGAGTGAATGCTAATCGTCCGGGTCACGATTTGGCAGTCAAGTCTGCTCGCTATGGTAGTACTCAAGGAATATACCATTGTCCTCGGATCGACCTGGCTACAAGGGGCGGTCAAGGTCGAAACAGACAGGCCCCGTTGCTGACGTCTGTGCAAGGAATGAATGGCGAGTCGGCACGTGGAATGTTAGAGGTATGCATGGTAAAGAATTTGAAATTACGAATGTAATGTACGAAAGACACCTTGATATTTGTGTGTATCGGAGACAAAGCGCAAAGGAAAGGATCTGTGGAGATGGAGGATGGCAGCCTAGCACTATGGTCAGGAGTTGAGACTGAAGTCATGGCGCAAAAGGAGTTGGGATGATCATAAGTGAAAGAGCGAAAAATGTGTTAAACAGTACGAATTTGGTATCTCCCGGTAATATGGGTTAGAATGAAACTGGAGTTTCAAGAATTTTCTTATTGCATGCTATGCATCGGTGAATGGAGAAAGAGACCGTGTGAACGTAGAACTTCTGGAATGAAGTGAGAACGGTGATATGAACGGATGAGGTGGGTGTACAGAGAAAACATAGTGAACGCGTCCTAGGAAAGTTCCGAGACCAAATAGTCAATGAGATTGGTGAACACGTGCTGAACATCTGTGGAGGGAAGCCTGCTTGTATCCAATACGTGGTTTAAACATAAAAATGTGCATGTATACATGGCAAAGAGGTGAATCTGAAAGTATAATAGACTTGATAGTGTATGATGAACGGCTTAGAAAGACACAAAAGTAATGCGCGGATCGGAGTGTGGATCGGACCACTTTTTGGTGGAATCGAGAGTATGTTTAAGGTAAAAGTGAGTCTGGAGAAGAAAGCAAACGTAGTGCGAACGTCCAGAATTACGGTTGACAAACTAGTGGATAATGGTGCGTGGATGAAATACGCAGATGCTGTGAGAGTTGAATGTGAATGAAACAGTGTGGAACAAACAAATAAAAGACACTGACGTTGAAAGTGCATGGATAAGCTTGAAAAACTCTGTTGTCAATTGTGCCATGCGAATATGTGGAACAGCGACTGTAGGTAGACAGCAAAAATGTGCTTGGTGGAATGAGTCGGTAAAAAAGGCAGTATGTAAGAAAAAAGATGCGTACATGTCAATGATTGCTGCAAAAATGAGACTGAGAAGAAGCGATTGTATGAGGTGTACAGATTAAGAAACAAAGAAGGAAGGAGGATATAGAATAAGAGGAAGTGATGGCTGTGGAAGGAGAGAATGCAGAACTGATTTTGAGGAAATACAAACAAGATAAACGTGGCTCAAAACAGAACGCTGCAGGAGTGAATGATAGAACGAAATAGTATGGGACGATTGTGAAGTGAGGAAATGTCTGGCAAGAATATTTCGGAAAGCTGTACAGAGAGGAAAGGAAGCTGAAGGGTTAAATTAAGGAGAATATAGGAAGAATGATGAATGAAACTGAGAAGGATATTGGGATAAATGAGGTAGAGAAAACGTAGGAAGGTTGAAAACTGGACAAGGGGATGCAGGCGTGGTGAAATGCTAAGTATGTGGTGCAAAGTTTTACGAAGATTGTGTGAATTATTCAATGATATGCCTTATTGTGAAAAGTGCCGAGGGATTGGAAGAGCTGATCATTGTACCATTGTATAAGGTAAGGGGAACAAGAGTGATTAGTAAGAACTACAGAGGAATAAGTTGTGTCAGCGTGCCTGGTAAAGTATTTGGAAGAATACTGATTGATGGTAAGAGAAACTACAAAACTAAGATTTGGGATGCAAGGTGGCTTCATGCCATGGAAGAGAGGATGTGTCGATCAGAAATAATGCCTCCAGCAGGTGATCGAAAAGTGTTAAGGGTAAAAAGGAAGTTGTACTGTGCGTTTGTAGATCTGGAGAAAGCATATGGACAGAGTGAATAGGAGAAGCTGTGGAAATATTAAATAATATGGCGTAAATAAAGGTCTAATAAATGATGAGGGCAGTATACAAGGTAGTCGGGCATGTGTTAGGGTAAGAGGTGTGAGTGAATACTTTAATATTGAGCAAGGAGTGCGACAAGGCTGTGTGATGTCACCGTGGTTGTGCAATATATACATGAACAAGCATGTACCAATACAAATGGTGTAATGGTTGTTGACGTAGATGTACGGCTTCTGGTGTATGCAGATGACACAGTCTTATTAAGTGACAGTGCAGATGAGCTGCACACCACTCTGAGGAAGTTTGATGCAGTATGTGAGTGCATGGACCTAACGGTAAACGTGACAAAACTATCGGGGAGGTGGAAAGGAGAGTAGAGTATTTACTCTACAAGATGAAATTGCTGAGCAAGTGGACTAGCCGGTATATCTCGGAAGAATGTTTACTACAGATGGTACAACCAGAAATGAAAGAATGAGCCTAGCTGCAAAACGAGCAATCTATAACGGCGTGTTTGTCCCGTCAGTACTGTATGGAAGCGAGACGAGTATGTCAAAAAAAGCACCAAAGAAAAATAAATGCCGTGGGTTGAAATTCCTGAGAAGCGCATGTGGTAAAACGAGAAGGGACAAGATAAAAAATGAATGCATAATGACGGAGTGTTGTGAGGAAAAGACAATGATGGATAGATATAAAAGTAGTACATTACGTTGGTTTGGTCACATTGAGAGAATGAACAACGCAAGATTAACGAAGCAAATATGTGTGGGTGGGGTTAGGCGAAAAGCTGGGCCTGGTAGGCCGCATAAAACTTGGCTGAATGTAGTAGAATGTATGATAAAGGAAAGAAATGTAAGGAGTTTTAAAAATAAAAGGGCATGTCGGAGACAATGTATGAATCTTGCGGAAGCTAGGGAGGTATGCGAAGCTAGGAAAGCATGGAGAAAGATTGTGAATGAAAAATAAATAAGAGGCAGGGATTCTTTTGCTTACCCCGCAAGGGAATGACGTGAAGGTTAAGTTAAGTTAAACATGTTTCGTTAATTAGTGTGCTATTAATTAAGTGTGCCTGGATGAGCTATAGATCGATTGGATGTATTTTTATGATTACGAACTGATCTGGTCTAGTCTGGTAGTGGAGAAGATATACAGTGACAATGAAATCTCGGCTGTAATCAGGATGGTGTTTAGGTGGGGTGAATAATTTAGTGCGGAGTGGATGTGAGAGGGCGTGTTTAAGGTGAAGTACAACTAGGTGGTATCGTAGGGAATTAAGGTCAAGAGAACTCGTATTCTGAGCCTCAACTGCAGTCTACTGTCCAGGATAGTAATTTGGTGTCAAAGGGGTTGATGTGCATGGAGGTAGTTATCTGTTCGGGACATGACCTCCGTTGAAATAACTACGTCGATTGTGACAATTCAGAAGCCCACTTCGGAGCAGTTGCAGCGAAAATGTTGGTCTGAATTATGACCTGAATTATATGTGATTTCAAGGGTCGCAATACTTAATAATACGGGGCAATGCCTCCGGAAAACTAAGTACAATGTCCCATAGGCACGCATATATACTGGACTCGGTGATAAATCAGCCAAGAGCGTTTTATACAGGGTGTTTGGTACACCGATTCAAATATTTAAAGGGGTGATAGAATACGTGATTTTGAGTAGATTTAAGCAAACATACCTATATACCAAGTGTTACCGTTTTTGAGATAATGCCACTTATAATATTTTTTTATTCCTTATTTAGTGATTGTTCGTATTATTTTATCAGAAAAGCCTAAAATGTCTTAAATCTCTTAAATATGAAAGTTTGAATTTGTAAAAGAACAATCACTAAAATTAAAACGTGAATTTAGTCTAAAATTTTTCGTTAATTTTTTTTCCAATTTCAGTAAAACTTCCTTGGGTAATGGATTTACAAAAAAATTTTTACAAATTCGAAAAATTGAATTTAATTACCAAAGTGCCCCCAGGCCCATTCGCTAAAACGTAAAATAGTCCTTCATTATTTAGTTTAGATAGTTTAAAAAAAAATGAGATCCACCGTTTCGAATACAATTTCGAGCCCGTTTTCTTATTTCCCTCGTTATAATATTTAAATTAATTTCTCTCTTCATTTGAATGAAAGCGTCGTTTATTCTTTCGATTAAGTGTTTCCGATTAAGAATTTCGACTTTGTAAACTAATTGTTTTTCTCTTCCCCAAACATAATAATCAACGGGGGTTAGGTCAGGTGATCTAGGTGGCCATAATATTGGACCATTTCTTGCTATCCAACGATTAGGGAAATTCTGGTTCAAAATTTCCCTTACTGCTACGGTATTGTGAGTGGGGCATCCATCGCTTTGAAACACAATTCTATCCCTTACATTTAGTGGTACGTCATCCAAAATATCGATAATCGATTATCTCTTAAAAACTGCAAATAATTCTGACCATTTAAACTGTTCGGTAAAAAGAAAGGTCCAACTAATGTTTTGCCAATAATCCCTGCCCAAACGTTCACACTAAATTTGTACTGAAACCGTGATGGTTTTTTCATGTGGGGATTCTCCCCTGTAAATTGTGATTCGTCTGTCCACAGTATACTTTTCAAAAAGAGTCCATCTTCGATGTCTGCGTTTAAAAGAAATCGACAAAAATTCAACCTCTGTAGAGGATCTCTATCTTCTAAAG
Source organism: Vesta saturnalis (assembly GCA_036346205.1). Classification (NCBI taxonomy): domain Eukaryota; kingdom Metazoa; phylum Arthropoda; class Insecta; order Coleoptera; family Lampyridae; genus Vesta; species Vesta saturnalis. The sequence goes on along the minus strand of JARFJB010002342.1, from coordinate 468,172 downwards.
CCTGTACTGATGTGTAATGGAAAGGATGTTGGTTCGCATTTTTAAGAACAGTCCAAAATTTCCAAACAGACAAGTTTAGTTGCTGCGCTATCTCTCTAATACTCCTTGTGGGATCAGCATTAAAAACTCCCAAAATTTGCTCATCAACATGGACCGCGTACTGATAATTATTAATTCCAGGTTCACGATGATACAAATTTCCATGTTCGCGTACACGGCGATATGCATTAGAAAATACCCGGGTATCAGGAAGTCGCCTATCTAGATATCTTTCCCGATATAGCCTTTGACCTTCCGATGCATTACCATTAGCTTTTCCATACATAAACATAATGTTCGCATATTCTTCGTTAGAAAATGATGCCATAATAACTACAATTTGACAAGAATTTACGAATATTATTTTTATAATTATTATCTATTATTTACCTAATTTATTTCTTACGAATCCTTTAGAACTAATAAAAAAATTAATGATTGAATTGGCTATTCATTATTGTCAAAAATGACATAAAAATTTCAATTATTCATTTGTGTTGTACTTGGTTTTCCATGATTTATTTTTAATAGCAAGTTGTAGTTATTATGGCATCATTTTCCTAACAATTTGTAAAAACTTGTTTATAAATCTAGTCATGGTATCTCAAAGACCATTGCCCAAGGAAGTTTCACTGAAATTGGAAAAAATAACGAAAGATTTTAGACTAAATCCACGTTTGAATTTTAGTGATTGCCTTTTTACAAATTAAAACTTTCATGTTTAAGAAGTTCTAGGCAAGAACCAAAGACATTTTAGGCTTTTCTGATAAAATAACTTAATAAGGAATAAAAAAACTTCGTATAAGTTTGCGATAAGACGGCTTGTTACTCTTGTACACTTCGATATTTGCAGAAAAGCACGGTAAAATCAAGAAATACTAAAAGTGGCATTATGTCAAAAACGGTAACACTTGGTATATAGGTATGTTTGCTTACATCGCTTCAAAATTACGTTTTCTATCACCCCTTTAAATGTTTGCATCGATGTACCAAACACCCTGTATGAACGTGACTACGAAGATGGTGGTTATAAGTATTGGTGTTTAATTAATGTAGAGGGTGGATGATGGTGGTGAAAAAAAAAAGGTGGCAGGTTCTGGTAGGACAGGTAGATCAGATTTTTGGGTATTAAACGGAGGTAGATCTGGTATGAATGAAAAATGATGGATATGTCTGGTATGAAAGTAATGTTGAGCAAAGGGTAAAGTAAAAGGGTGTTTGTTATATGTGTGTGTATATCGGGTTAGGATTCTGTTAATACTGGTCGGGATGCTGGAGGCTTTGTAAACCAGGTATAGGTATAAGTATAATAATAAGTGTAACAAGTGAGAATAGGTAAATAAGTGAAGTTTGGATGGAGGAAAAGAAATAAAAGACCACGTATTTCATTCTCTCCCCAAGGAGGAGGGCAGGCTGCTCAGCTTCTAGCTCCTTCAGACAATCACGGATTCAGCATATATATACATTACGTATATATGAATGGTGATTAAGATGTGTGTCAGGATAGGATCGGAAGGAATGGAGTTAGGTTCTGAGGAAAATACTACAGCATTCACCTAAGTAGCCGCACATGGTGTGCATATACGCAGTGACCATGCCGCTACATGTGTATGAGGAAAACCCCCTGAAAAAACCTAATACAAGGTAGACGGTAACGGGAATCGAACCCATTACCTCCCGAATGCTAAGCAGGTTGTGTCATCAATACGCTACCAGCTCGGTAGTTTCGATGGTAGGTGGTCTGGTATTTATAGGGGAAATCTAGAGAGTGGAATAATTAGGAAATAAGGTTTGATAGGAATTATTTTCTAGGATAGGAAAATTTGTAAAGGATTCGCAGGATCATTACAGATGTAAACATTAAGGTGTGAAATTTGTAAGAACTCTTAATGCAAAAGCTGAAGTTTACATCTGTATTTGTTAGACTTCAAATTGTTTAAACAGGAGTCTTGTAAGTGAAGGGTACTTGCGCGTCTATTCGAGAGTGGTAGGAGAGGAGCAAGCAGCACGGCAATCGGCAATATACTTATTCTCGTCCTTTATGGTTTATTTATTATATAATTATTGTTTATTTATCGTAGCACAGTGATTGTGAAAAGAAATAGGGTTAACTCGGCTCCCTACAGTCGCAAGCTCATTTTTTTTTATTCATGTTTTTTATCCAGCTTTCTAATGAAAGTAATGCTGTTAAATTTTGACAAAAAATGGAGTTAGTTAAAAATGCGTCCTTTTTTTCTCAATATTAGGGTCTTTCTTTTCAAGGCTTAAACTAACTTGCTGACAAACCAAAATAATGATTATTTCATACTTATTTATTCAAATACGTTTGGAAAAAATGTCGAATTTTTAGCTAACTCCGACATTTTTTATAGCATTAGTTTCATTAGAAAGGTTAAAAACAGAAATTTGAAAAAAGAAAAGAAAGTCCTGCGACTTTAGGGAGCCGAGATAGTCCTGTTTCTTTAAATTACTGGGGACTTTAGATATAACTATTAAGGTGTGAAATTGTAAGACTTTTATAATCATATTTGGTACAAATTCAAATTGCTTAAACAGGAGCTTTCTAAATGAAGGATACTTGCACGTCTTTGAGAGTGGTAGGAGAGGAAGAAGCAGTACTGCAGTCGGTAGAACTGTAATGATACCTATTCTAGTCGTTTATTTATTATTTATGTTTATGTATTATAAAAGCTTTTAAATTATATAATAACGATCTTCAGGAAATCAAAAAACCTAGAAAATTAGACTCATTAAATTAAAATTACTTAATAAATAATAAAGTTATTAGAAGAAAAGATGCTCAGTCAGTGTTTTTAAATTATAACTTATTGATTATTAATGTTTATTCAATGAAATTAATCAAAATCTATGAGTGAACAACTGCTATCTTCTCAATCTTAGGACCCTTCTCTTCTTCAAGACGTAAAGTAACTTCCTAATAAATAAAAATGTATGCATAATTGTTTGCGCATTTTTAGCGCAAAAGAAATTACAATAACTTAGACATTTTTGTCAGAATTAAATGACAGCTTATTGGGAAGCTGGTTAAACAATACAAATTTGAAAGAAAAAAATGATCCCGTTACTTTAGAATTTTCTGAAGAAAATTGAATAATAAACAGTGTGTTGCATTTAAAATCAGAAAGTTGGTATTGACCACTGTTACATGACACACCCTACATGACTTCCAAGTCCTATTTTAACACTTTTATTTTTCGTATTGTCTTCTATTTTTTGCCTTCTTGAAGACACCTTAAAAATGAATGCAGACGTTTGTATTGTTGTTTCATTATGATACTGTTCTTTCTACGGACTTCTTGGTTTCAATGAGACCTACAACTGTTTATATACACATAGTCCTCACATCTAGTTACTTTTCTAGTTACATGTGTCTAGCACAGATACAAACCACACATATCTAGTTATTTCTTTAGTGACATAGTAAACGCGATTATACTCTCACAATCATTTTTAGCTAAGACGTGAACAGACTAGTTATGATGCGCAAATCATTTAGCGAGGATGCGCACCGGCTATTTTTAGCGACGGTGCAACCGCCGTTTGACTATGACCACGCGCGCACCATTTTTAGCAATTACATCAACCATTTCTACTTATTTTTCTAGTTACTTTTTAGGTTGGTAACACCTTCACCGTGTAGTGACTTTTCTAGTGACTTTCAAAATCTAGTGACGTTTTGACGTTTTGAGTTAGGATGGGCCTTATATTACTACAATTGCAGTTCTGACTCGCAAGTTCCCTTCATTTAAAAGACAATTTGATGTAACAAATACAGCTGTAAACTTTAACGTTTGCCTTAAAAGTCATACCAATTATACCTTATTGTTTATATCTGAGCTCACTGATTTTTTTAAAAGAATAAGGGGTATGTCGGCTCCTTAAGGTCGCAGGTCATTATTTTTCTATACCGGTTTCGTTCATATACTAGTCTGGCTTATTTCATTTGTTGTAAGTACTATGCATTCGACAAGCCAGCCTAATATAGAAATGAAATCTATACGGATGCTAATAATTTGCAATACACCTGCGTAATATGTGTGAAACCACCAAGGTATATATATATATATATATATATATATATATATATATATATATATATATATATACAGGGTGTCCAGAAACTCTACGGGCAAACTTTACGTAGTGATTCTAGACCCAAAAATAAGAAAAAAAGTTCATATAAACCCAGGTCCGGAAACGCTTCGTTTAGGACCTATAGGGTGTAAAAAAATTTTATTTTCCTCGGTTTTACGTTAACTTGAAATTCGGGACGCTGTATCAACAAGAGTAACAACAAATGTCATAAATATATTTGTGTATCTAAGCAACAACTTGTCATTTTGTTTTAGTCAAAGCCTGCTGAAATGGCAAGAGATTCAATAGCTGGTTAAATAAATTAAACTGTTCATCAACCAATATCTCGAAAACGGTTGATCTGAGAGGCACCGACCAAGTATACCTTTTTTGCTTAGAACTGAAAAGGGAACAAACTAATTCAAACGGAACGTCAATATACCGGGTGGTAAAAAAGTTATGGCCAATTAACTTTTAGCATACCACTGTAGATGCCTGCGATACCGTCAGAAATAATGTGTTAATATGTTCAGGGATTCATTATCAAAACGAGTGAGATTATGTATCGAAACAAATGGTCATCGTGTGGAACACCTTTTGTAACATTTATTTTTTTAGTTTCATTATTTATTTCTTCATTTTCGTTCTTAAATTCAAAGTTAAAATAAAAATGCAAACGTACGTTTCTTTGATTTTTAATTCCAATTAGCTAAGGATTATAGGGAAATAAATTCAACTGTTCATCAACCAATATCTCGAAAACGGTTGGTCTGAGAGGCATCGACCAAGTATACAATATACCGGGTGGTAAAAAGGTTAAGGTCAATTAACTTTTAGCATACCACTGTAGATGGCGCCCTCTGCAGGCAGCATCAAAATCAATAAAATATTTAAGTTTCTCGACCACAAAAACCCCCGTGCTCCAAATTTGTTCGCAAAATATCGCCATAAAACCAAGGAAAATAAATTTTTTTCACACCCTGTAAGTCCTAAACGAAGCGTTTCGGGACCTGGGTTTATATGAACTTTTTTTCTTATTTTTGGGTCTAGAATCACTACGCAAAGTTTGTCCGTAGAGTTTCTGGACACCCTGTATATATATATATATATATATATATATATATATATATATATATATATATATATATATATATATATATATATATATATATATATATATATATATATATATATATATATATATATATATATATATATATATATATATATTAATACACGCTGTATATTATTCCATGTTTGTAAAGCTACTAAATCCTTCAAATTATGTCTACACCATATGGTCTGTACAACTAGTATTTTTTGAAAAAGTATCCGTTTAATGAAAATTTACAATTTCATTGTTTCTACTGGAACACCCTGTTGGTATAACATTCCATAGTTTATAAAATTTATAAATCCATTTGATCCATTTGAATGTTATACCTACAACCTACAGGGTATTTCATTCGAAAATATGAAATGGTGCAAACGTAAAATTTTCATTAAACGGGTAATTTCTTAGGAACTGATTGTTGTAGAGTCCATATGGTGTATACATAAACTGAAGCGGTTTAGTAGCTTTACAAAAACATTGACTAATATATAGGGTGTACAATTTAAAAAAATTAAGTTTTAGCCCATTAAAATGTGATGATTTTGTACCTTCACAATAAACACCCTGTGTACGAAACAACATTTTATCTTGTCTCATACGTTTTATACACTCTTTGTCTTTGTAACTATCCAAGAATTTTGCTTAAGATGTTATTAGTAAACTGTTATGTAATTCATTTATGATGAAGCGATTTTCTGTAAATTTTCATATTTTTGGCAATAACCTAAATTTAAAATTAATTAAGTTTAAATCGAGTTTGATTTGCTCCCTCGGTAGCGTAGTTGGTAACGCAGTTCTCTAGCAAAGAACAGATGGTGGGTTCAAATCCCACTCGAGGAATTCTTTTCCTGTATGTATGTGCGCGCGTGCGCGCTTGGGCGCGTGTGCGCGTGCGCGCGTGTGCGCGTGCGGGCGTGCGCGCGTGTGCGTGTGTGCGCGTGCGCGCTTGCGCGCGTGCGCGTGTGCGTGTGTGAGCGCGCGTGCGTGCGTGCGTGCGTGCGTACGCGTGTGTGTATGTGTGTGTATATGCGTATGCGTATGCGTATCTGCGTGTGTGCGTATGTGCGTGTGGGTAGGTGGGTAGGTGGGTGAGTGGGTGCGTGAGTGCGTGTGTGTGGGTGTGTGTATTACTTATATTTTATTTAATTAACTTTTAAATTACGTACAGTAAACGATTAACCCGAGTGGGACTTGAACCCACGACCTCCACCTTGCTACAGTGGAACTTTTCCATCTGAGTTATCGAGGAGGCAAGTCACAATCTATTCAAACTTAAACTGTATGTAGTTCCCTAGTTAGGATGTATTATAATTTTTTATACATACAATGAAGGATCACAGTCAACTTTTGTGATGTCATGTGAGCCTGCAATGCGCTAAGTTTTCGCACATAACAACACGTGACTGTTAATTTTTATTTGCTGTATGCAACACTAATAGATAACTATAAAAATTGTTTTTGTAATGAACGAACAGAAGTTCAATTTAATAATCATTAATTGTATTTTATTTGGAATTAACTTTTAAAGTGCATAAAGTAAAAGATTAGCTCTAGTGGGACTTGAACCCACGACCTCCACTTTGCTAGAGTGGGGCTCTTCCATCTGAGCTATCAAGGAGGCAAGTCACAATCGATTCAAACTCGAGACAAATAAATTCGAATTACCGCAGTCACAAAACACTTATAATACAGATTTAGAATCTGAGTCGTGCTGTTGAAGTCGAACTTCTTGCTTTCTAATTCGCATGAATTATTTACTTTCATGTGAATGGGGCTTTTTTTTAAGTTTATTAAGGCATTTATGTCCCTATCAATTTTATGTGATCGATTCATATACCTGATTTATAATCATGCTCAACTTCTGTTATTTGTCCATAACGTACTTTAAGGTTTTTCTTGGGGCTCTACCTTCATATTCTCCTACATTTTCCTCATTTGTTGGCATACTTCGGGGTGCGAGTAATACGTTTGTCCTGGATGTGTGTTATGTTTTCTAGTGTTATTAGAGAAACGTAAATTTTCTAACTCCGGATCTTGATCCAATTATTTTATAGATGTAAATTCTGGATACTATGGTTTGGTTATTCCTGGGTGCTGGCTGTATTCTACCTTTTTGGAGGCTGAGGGACCATGAACAAATTCGTTGTATTTTATTGTCTAAACTAACTTAAAAAATTCATATACAAATTCTAAAGTTGGAAAGTAGCTAACTGACCTACTACTATTAGTTTATAGTGAGTGATGAACACTCGATTCAGAAGTTCTTTATTCATAAAATTGGCTAGGTTTATTTTCGTCTTTTTGGTTTTTGTTGTGGTAACTATATCATTTTCGTCCTCAACGGTTTTTATTGCCATAGTATGTGATATCCGTATTTACATATACATCCGTGACCTATTCTTGTGTATTATTTTATTTATTCTAGGTCGTCAATGTGCGTACTTGCGTTGCTGTTATAAACGCGGGAGTTAGCTAAGCTAAGCTAAGCTAAATGAAATAAAAGAAAGAGCGGCCTCGAGTAGAACTTGACACGCGTTTTAAATAAAATTTCAACAAAAGCATTTTTGTAAGAAAGTAGCTAAGCTCAAAATGTCCCGCGTTCAAAAGTTAGAACAAAATGAATGCTACGTTTCTCATTTCAAGGATTATACTGAGATAGTGGCTACCGGTCGGGGATTGGTGGTTCCCTTTAATACGATGTGAATTTCGGTTTCCGATCCAATGCCATACAATACAATAATACACAGGTGAACAAAAAAAATGTTTGTTGCATGAAGTTTTTCAACTATTTATGTGTATTTTGGCATTGTTGATTTCAAAGTTTTCCTGTATATGCTCTAGTTTCCATGTAATATGTAATTTATTTATGGTTAAAGATTTTGGTTTTTACGATGAAAATACGGGTATCCATTACTATGTATACTGGTATTGTTGATTCAAAATATGAAATTAGTTTTCATTCAACTGGGGACACAGAAAATGAACATAGTGATCAAGAGACTTTTCTTGTGACGCATGAAGAGATGGTTGCACAATCCGACGCTAACAAAATTTCGTGATCTTGGATGCAACATGAGTATTAAGAAGCACTTCCTGAACAGCCACCTTGATGAATTTCCGGAAAACCTTGGGGCTGTTAGCAATGAGCAGGGGGAACCCCTGAATTTATCTATTCATCAACAAATGAAGGCCTATGGTAATACTTAGTACTAATAGTTGTTGTTGCACTGTAATTTAAAGTTTAGTTAATGTATGATTTTTTAATAATTTTGAACCTGAACAGGCTAATTCGGGCCTACAGTGCTAAAGCACTCAGGAACACTTAGGAGGATGGATATGGCGATATTGAATTGCCAAGAGATGCCTGTGATCGAATACCTTAAATTTTCTTATATCAGAAGTGAGAGGAAAAAAAGGTAGAGATCTGTACTGCATATTGATGATTTGAATGAGCGAATCTAGTATTCCTAACAAAGGTGGCCCGAGATGGTATTAAAAAAGTAATTCAGCAGCAGCAGTAAAAAGGATCATACTAAGAAAGAACTGAAACAATTATTTTATTCTCAAGAGACTGCATGTTAGAAGGTAAGATCATTTATGTATAGGAGATAAAGTTTAGGCGTTATGACTGATCCCTGTGGCACGCCTGCGTTAATGCCAACTTCTTTTGGAAACAAACAATCAAGCACGATACGTATTCGTATTTATGATGGAAACTAGAAACCCAGTGAACGAGCGTATCATTTAACCCACAGGAGCTGATATTGGGGAGTAAACACTTATATCAAATTTGATCAAATACCTTTGAGATACATAAAGCGACTACAACTGTTTCATCGGATTGTTCTAATGTATTGTTCCAAACTTGGGTTACATATGGAAGAATATCAACTGTTAAACGACTCTGCCTAAAACCACATTGTTGGCCACTAAGAAGTTTGTTAGTTTCAAAGAAACAGTGCAGTTGCTGATTGATGGCCTTTTCCATTATTTTAGGCAAAATGTAAGTGATGGCAATTGGTCGGTAGTTCGATGGATCGGTCTTATCGCCTTGTGTGGGAATTGGTTGAACATTTTTTAACTTGATGAAGAAAATTCCTCAGAAGACAAAAATTTAATAGAGCTTAAGATAGGACTGGACTAGTCACCTTATTAAGATCAAGCCTTCTGATAATCTATTCTTGGAGCTTGTTCGGAAAATGAATTGGTTTCATGGCGTATGAAGAAGAGTTGGCAAGAGGCACATCTTTTCCAGAATCATTGAGACACGAGTTTTATGAAAATTAATCTAAAAAAATATTGACTTTGTCAGCAACTACAGATCCGTCAAAAGATGTTATGGGGGGAAATGAAGTTTTTACTAATGGCTTTAGCTAAAGGCCAAAATTTACGACTGCCCACAGAAAATGTAGCTAGTTCATTACATTTTCGTTGTTCAAACAACTTTTTAGCTTTAGTGATAACATATTTGAACGACTTAAAACAGTATTCACGCCATGGAGAGGTTGCAGAGAAGTCACTTTTAGCTGACAAACACCATAAGCTTCTATCAGTGTTGCGAATAACAGAGGAATTAGGGACAGTAGAAGTTATTTCTATTACACAATGGTCAGATAGACCTAGAGGGGAAGAAACTGAAATTTTATAAAGAAGTGGATTTGATGAAAGGAAGAGGTCTAGAATATGTGGAGTATGGTTAAAATTATCAGGGATTCTTGTGGGTCCAGAAATCATTCGTGTGAGATCACATGAAATACCAAACGTTTCTGCACTACGACCAACAGGATTAGTAGTAGGTGAAAATTGAAGCCAATGAGAGTTGTGATCATTGAAATCTCCCAGAATTGAGATATCGCAAGATGGAAACTGAGACGAAAGATAGTCAACTTTCAAACTAAGGTCTTGAAAGTTACTGTCATTAGGAGAACTATAAATGAAACAGTAGAATTTGACAAATTTGGGACCAGAATGTTTAAACCAGATGTCGATTTTTCTATTCTCCCTAGAAAAAATCCTCTTGCATGTGATGATACACCTCCTTTGTATTTAAGCTTAGGAAATTGGAAGTCTAGTGAATCGGAGTATTCAGAAAAAACTTGTGTTTCAGATAGAGACAAAACGTCATATGGTAATTATTCAAGATTAGACCTGATACCGCGGATGTTGCAATAGTGAATGAGAAAGTGAGTACTTTCGTTGACCGAAGTCGCTTGATCCCTACCCTCTGTGACATCCAAACGGGGCAGGATTTTACGTCCGATATTTATTACCATAGAAACCACAGCCATATTTTTTTGAATTTTTAGTTTTGGACTTGTTATCAGATAGGAAGGCACAAAGGGCGAAAAGGAAGGCAGCCCTTACCGACCCAGAAAATCCGAGACCCAATATTAAGGAGCCCATGGTAAGCGTGGTGGTACCTCCCCGGCTGGCGTGGGGTACAGATGCATTTTGATTTTTTTTAATCTATTATGATTATCATCATGCGGTAGAGATGTAATCTTTGATATATCTTTTGCTTGAGGAGCACAGCCCCAAAACAGCAGTCCATAAAACATTCGCGAATGAAAAAGGCCAAAGTAAATGTTACTTAAAACATTTGCGGGTACCTGTAGCCGTAGCCTTCGTAAACGATAGCACGTACTATTAAGTGTCTTGCTTAATAGATTAACACAGCAAGTTCATCCCGAGTTGAATTCGAGATGCACTCCTAGGAACTGCACAAAAAAATTAAGTTCCAGACTTGATGATCCACATTTTATTAGAGGAGATTTGTCTTCAAATAAACACATGTTTTTAGTTTTAAAGCACATTAGAGATGTTTTAGGAACGTTTAACAGTAGTCCATTATTTTCACACCATTTGTTTATCTGAACATTCATATTGTTAGAATTACTTATCAGTGCATAAGAAGGCGGTGCAATCGTCTGCACCCAACGTAAGTTGACATCGGTCTACGTTAACATTTGTGACAATGTCATTAATATACAGTAAAAATATGACGGGCCCTAACGGCGAACCTTGAGGAACCCCCACTTCTAAGGATTTTGAACTTGTTCTTGCAAAACTAGATGTTGATCCGCACAAATTGGGTTCTATTCTGTAAATACGCCGTAAACCATTGTGAGGAAGGTCCTCGAAATCCATAAGAATTCAGTTTTTTTCAATAATAATCGATGATCGACATAATTGAACGCTTTAGTCATGTCATAAACAGTCCGGATGCATACAACCCCTTATCTAAAGCGTTATATACTTTATCCTGTGATGGTGTTTTTTCCAGTTTGAAACCCGTGTTCTTTAGATATAATTTTATTTCGCTGTAAATGTTTTACCATTCCTGCCAAAAAAATATATTCAAAAATTTTTGAAAAAATGGATTGAACGGCAATAGGTCTATAAGGGTTTTGTTGATTTCGACTACCTTTATTTTTAAATAGTGGTGTAACTGCTGGTTGTTTCCGGAATAATACGTTAATTATGTAGGTTAGAGGTGATATTATTTCTTCGACACAATTTTTTAGCATATTACTGAGTAAGATCCAACACACGTCTTGTCAGCCACGGAGTTAATTAACTTTCGTCCTCGTCAGTAGGTCCTAAAAGCATACTATCTACAACGTCATTTAAGTTTTGTTTAACTTGGATGTGACAATTTGATACTATTTTTTATTTCGTTCAAAAAATAATCGTTGAACGACTCTGCTATTTCTACAGGTAATGTAATTAGTGTTCCGTCCGGGCGATGTATCTTGTACGTGTTTGCTTTTTTGTTATCTACAGAATGGTTTTTTTATAATACTCCATGCTGTTTTGTTAGAATTATTTGATTTTTTAGTGGACCGTCATAATACTGTTTTTTAGAGTGATTTATGAGTTTATTATAAAATACTTGGTGTTGTTGAAAATCGTTTTAACCTCAGTAGTTCGAAACGACGATGTAGTTGTTGTAACTGTTTTTTTGCAGCAAGTATATCTTGATTGGCTCATTTAAGTTCAAATTGTACGTTTTCATGTAAGCGAACATTAACTATTGGAAACGCTACATTGAATGCATAATAGAAGCTTAAGAAGAAGTTTATAAATGCAATTTGAGCACCAATAGCATTATACAGGGTGAGTCATTAGTGCGCCGTCAGAAGATCCTGGCTTTATTATTAAAAATAAAAAAAATGTTATAGCACCGATCTATATCAGACTTAAATCGAATAAAAATAGTTTCATCCCTATAGGGTGTTCCATAATTGCAGGACCGGACTCCGTTTTGTTTATTATTATTTGTCTTGTTGAATGTTAAAAAACGGTACTTCGTTTTTAAATTTATTTTGTGGCGTTGTCAAGTTAGAGCATTTTTTCTTTAAAAAAGTGAAAATTTATACCTTTACTTAGATTGTTCTGAAGACTTTAATATTAACAGTAGAACTATAAAGTTTGGCAGACGGGTAAACTAGACCTTGCTCTATCTTTTGACGTTCATACTTCCTGATTATACTATACTGGGTGTTCACAAAATATGATCAAATTTTTGCAAATTTGAAATGACCATAACTTTTGTTTTTTAAATGGAACACCCTGTATTTTATCATGTCATCGTGTTCTGTTTTTAATTCTCTTACTTTTTTATTAAGCATGTAATATACCTAACGTTACGCCTTCTCGAAATATTAAAGATATGTTGCAATATAAATAAAATAATCATGACTTTTGGTCCAATAAACACTAATGGACAAAGGTTTACTTTCTATTCGAGTTTTTAAAACATAATTTTATAATATGGCAATAAGTGTAAAAAGGGCATCCAGTAGACCGGTCCTGCTATTATGGAACACCCTATAGGGATGAAACTATTTTTATTCGATGCACATCTAAGTCTGAATGATTAGGATGCAAAAATTTTATTTATATACATTTTGAGGATATGTCTGTAACCTGTAAGTTTTTAGATTACATGGCTAAAATCCTTTTTGGAGGTATTAGTTTATTTTTAGTTGGGAAGTACTCCGCACACATAAACAGGATTGGTTGATGGTCGGAAAACAAATAAGTATCCCAGTTATACAATTTGTGATAATGTCATTAATATACAGTCAATTAATGTTGAGGATGTTTTCGTTGTTCTTGTGGGTTTATTAACCGTTTCGTGAGTGCCATAGGCATTTAAAATATCTCTTAGTCTTGTTATAAATGCGATTTTCATCTGTAAAGTTTATATTAAAGTCGCCTGCGATAATTACTTCGTGATATGGATAACTATCTGATAAGCATTGTACAGGAAGGTCCTCGAAACCTATTAAGAATTCAGTATATCACTTGATAAGTGAACTCGGTGGTCTGTAACATTGTAACGTACGTAGGTGAATTGTCATAATATAGTAACGGATTGCACAGGCCCTTATTTTTAGCGTTAAACCCTCGTTTTCCGACCTGTCTTTTTTGAACCAAGTATATGAAATTTGCCATAGCCAGTTAGATTTTGTGAAGGTAATTGCAATTTTCAGTCATCCCCTGTAACTCTGTTATTGTCAGACATATTAAAAAGTAAAAACTGATATTTGTAGATTTTTTTACGTAGAATCCAGTGGCGATACTCAGATTTTCTTTAGAGGTCACAGTTTTTGAGATATTGACATAACCTACTTTTTTTATGGGACACCTATATATTTTTTAAATCTTTTTCCCTTGCCAAGAGCTTTTCAAAAATATAGCATAGTCTATATTTATTTTTATAAATAACGTGACAAAATGATTTTTTCTATAATTTACATTGATAAAAACAAAATAATTAATTCACAAATATTGTTCAAATTGCAGACCATTATGTCTCCTACAAGTTTCACAAAGTTTATAAATTCTTTTAATAGCATTTTCCAAAATAAATGATTGTCTTCGTAATTCTGCAAAAGCATTTTCCGTTGCAATTTTTAATTGTTGCATATTGGCATATCGCCTTGAATAAATTTTATTCTTTAAATACCCCACAAAAATCAAAACCGAGAGATCGTATCGTGGTGGCCATCGAACAGGTCCATTTGTTCCAATCCATCTCCTGGGAAAACGTTCATTTAGCCAGTTTTGTATTATTCTAGCATTGTGGGCTGGAGCCCCATCCTGCTGGAAGAATATATCGTTCAGTTGAGCCAGTGATTCATAAAAGTTATATTTTCTTGTAGAATTTGTAAGTACCCATTAGAGTTTAGGTTTTCTTCATAAATCTTGTAAACTATTTTTCGGTTAAAAATAAAGCAGGAGACATTAAATCCGAACCTGCCTTGACGCTCTCTAAGAAAAATCACGTGGGTGTTTTCTTGACTCCAAAACCGCGAGTTGTGTCTATTAAGAATTCCCGAACTTGTGAAATGTGCCTCGTCTGACCAAATTATTTTTTTCAAAATTATTATCCTGAGTTTTCATATTTATAAACCAATTGCCGAACTCAATCTACGTTCAGCATCACCAGGGTGCAGATGATGAACAAGTTTATACTTGTAGGGTTTGAATTTATGTTTTTTAAAATCCTTTGCACTTGTTGTTTTAGACACACCGGTCTCTTCTCATCATCAAAATTTTTAATTTTTGAAATATTCTTCTGTCGGGTTGTCTTCTTTCGGATATCTATATGACAAAATAGGTATATAAAATAAATACAAATTCTAAGGTAAAGATTAACTGACCTGTTCAGATAGAGTTCTAAGGCCTGGTCTGCGTTTTCATTAAATAATACTTATGAAGCAGGTATTCATATCATATATTTCACAGTTTTCAAATTTTTGGTTTCGAGCCATATTAAAAAATAATTAAACAACAACAAAAACAAGAACGATAACAATAAACAAAAACAACGAATAACAATCAATATCAGCACTAAATTTGGGAAAATGTAACCAGGAATAATTACAGAGAAGCAGAAACTTCAAAATCAAATACCTAAGCAATGGCAGAACGTTAATTATTTTGTTTTTTGCGTTACCATGGTTACCCACGGCTATCCACTGTTATCAATCTAAATTATAGAAAAAAATCATTTTGTCACGTTATTTATAAAAATAAATATAGACTATGCTATATTTTTGAAAAGCTCTTGGCAATGGGAAAAGATTAAAAAATATATAGGGTGTCCCATAAAAATAGGTTATGTCAATATCTCAAAAACTGTGACCTCTAAAGAAAATCTGAGTACGCCACTGGATTCTACGTAAAAAATCTACAAATATTAGTTTTACTTTTTAATATGTCTGACAATAACCGCGTTACAGGGATGACTGAAAATGCAATTTTTCCAAAATCACCCTGTAGCACACAAACTAAGATGGCTATGGCAAATTTGATTAGTGCATCTTTGGTTTCATTAAAAAATAGCACGGTGTCGCGAAAACCGCAAGGTTCTAACCTAAAAATAAGCGAGATACCCCGTAAAACATACGAAAATGGGACAACATTCAAATATTTTTTCTGAAGAAAAGTTCATTACAGTATCAATTTTGTCAAATTCGATATCGTGTCGTGCTTAAATCACAACACCTCCGCATCTATTATGATTTCTCATAAATATGTCGCACTCGGTAAAATTTTCAAGAGCAAAAGTTTTGTGCGAATCCTGATTTAACCAGTGCTCACTTAAGGAGACTAACATAGGATCAGATTCATATATAAGTAGACTTAATTTATCAGTATTGTGCATAAGTGATGTATATTTGTGTATAATATTTTAAAGTTATTGTTGTTTTCTGAGTTGACATTATAGAAATGGGCCGTTATCATTTTAGTGATTTCCGATTCGGGATACAATATTTAAATGCTAATACATTTTGCGATTGTATTTCCACTGTTTCAATACTTGAATTTTATATTTAAAAGCCTTCTAAAATTTGTTTAGTGTATGGGAGAATGTAATGCTGGTAATGATGAAAATGCATCTTTAAAGTTCTATTTTGAAAATTATCGTATAGGAATGAAATAAACTACCTAAGTTTAATCTTTGCGTGCACAGGAATTTAAACGTGGTGGGTGTAGAAGCATCTTATCGGTTATCGAAAAGGTTGTTTGTAATTTTTGTAATTGAGTAACTTTCTATGTAAGATTTCTTCATTTGAGGTTTAAAGGTTTAAATAACGAGATTGTTGTTTTACTACACGTAACTATTTTGGATTTTGGGATTGAATTTTAGTTTATTATTGTGGTTCTTTCAATAGCAGATTATTTTACCAACGACGCTAGCTTCTAACTTATATGTATTTAACATCCTGCTCCTGAAAATTTTTTATGTTTTTATGTTCTCTAGTAAGTTGTCTGTAAGTAGATAATGTGTATTTTTTAAGAATGTAACTGTTTTATTGGAAAGGCACTTATTGTAAAATACAAATACATAATGTTTTGATATTTAAAATTATTGCACCGTGAATATCCGATTTTGCACACTAAATTATGTAGTTTATAATATAACAGAAAATCTGATTTGTAGCTATATTTTTTGTAATTTTGTAATCATAGCCTTCACTAACTGACTATTAGTGTTTTAACAACTCTGAACTCTATTTTCCGACCAGGAAATAAATTTTTTGCCGCTAAAACTAATTTCAGTAAAATTAAGTGGCAAAATTAATTCTCATGAAGCAAAAAATGAAATGCTTTATGCAATACATGGAAATCAATTTGCAACCGAACAATAGCCTAAGCTAAAATTACAGCGTATATAGAGATGCGTATTACTATTGCTAATATCGTTTGATCTCGTCGTTGCAATTTGATTTATTTGCAATATTCCCATACTTGCATCTCTCGAAATTAAATTTTATGACTAATTTATTTTCTGCTGTCGTTCAACATCGAACGTTAATCACAAATATTGTTCAAATTGCAGACCATTATGTCTCCTACATGTTTCACAAAGTTTATAAATTCTTTTAATAGCATTTTCCAAAATAAATGATTGTCTTCGTAATTCTGCAAAAGCATTTTCCGTTGCAACTTTTAATTGTTGTATGTTGGCATATTGCCTTGAATAAATTTTATTCTTTAAATACCCCCGGTGATCGTGGTGGCCATCGAACAGGTCCATTTGTTCCAATCCATCTCCTGGGAAAACGTTCATTTAGCCAGTTTTGTATTATTCTAGCATTGTAGGCTGGAGCCCCATCCTGCTGGAAGAATATATCGTTCAGTTGAGCCAGTGGAATATCTTCTAAAATGTTCATAGTTTTTTCTTGTAGAATTTGTAAGTACCCATTGGAGTTTAGGTTTTCTTCATAAATCTTGTAAACTATGTTTCGGTTAAAAATAAAGCAGGAGACATTAAATCCGAACCTGCCTTGACGCTCTTAAGAAAAATCACGTGGGTGTTTTCTTGACTCCAAAACCGCGAGTTGTGTCTATTAAGAATTCCCGAACTTGTGAAATGTGCCTGGTCTGACCAAATTATTTTTTTTTCAAAATTATTATCCTGAGTTTTCATATTTGTAAACCAATTGCCGAACTCCAATCTACGTTCAGCATCACCAGGGTGCAGATGATGAACAAGTTTATACTTGTAGGGCTTGAATTTATGTTTTTTTAAAATCCTTTACACTGTTGTTTTAGACACACCGGTCTCTTCATCTATTTTCTTGAACGAGGTTTCAGAAGTGGCTTGAACAACTGCTAAAACGTTGATCTCTGATTCCTCATTCTCTTTGTTGTAAACTCGGGGTCGAGGTTCGTCAAAACATCCATGTTGGCAAACATTAAATTTTAATTTTTGAAATATTCTTCCGTCGGGTTGTTTTCTTTCGGGATATCTATATGACAAAATAGGTATATAAAATAAATACAAATTCTAAGGTAAAGATTAACTGACCTGTTGAGATAGAGTTCTAAGGCCTGGTCTACGTTTTCATTACATAATATGAAGCAGGTATTCATATATTTCTCAAAGTTTTCAAATTTTTGGTTTCGAGCCATATTAAAAAATAATTAAACAACAACAACAACAAGAACAAGAACGATAAACAAAAACAACGAATAACAATAAATATCAGCACTAAATTTGGGAAAATGTAACCAGGAATAATTTGAGAGAAGCAGAAACTTCAAAAATCAAATACCTAAGTAATGGCAGAACGTTAATTATTTTGTTTTTTTGCTTTACCATGGTTACCCACGGCTATCCACTATTATCAGTGTAAATTATAGAAATAAATCATTTTGTCACGGTATTTATAAAAATAAATATAGACTATGTTATATTTTTGAAAAGCTCTTGGCAATGGGAAAAATATTTTAATATAATATCTCAAAAACTGTGACCTCTAAAGAAAATCTGAGTACGCCACTGGATTATACGTAAAAAAATGTACAAATATTAGTTTTTACTTTTTTAATGTCTGACAATAACCGCGTTACAGGGGATGACTGAAAATGCAATTTTTCCAAAATCACCCTGTAGCACACAAACTAAGATGGCTATGGCAAATTTGATTAGTGCATCTTTGGTTTCATTAAAAAATAGCACGGTGTCGCGAAAACCGCAAGGTTCTAACCTAAAAAATAAGCGAGATACCCCGTAAAACATACGAAAATGAGACAACCTGTACGACATTAAATATTTTTTCTGAAGAAAAGTTCATTACAATATCAATTTTGTCAAATTCGATATCGTGTCGTGCTTAAATCACAACACCTCCGCATCTATTATGATTTCTCATAAATATGTCGCACTCGGTAAAATTTTCAAGAGCAAAAGTTTTGTGCGAATCCTGATTTAACCAGTGCTCACTTAAGGAGACTATCACAGGATCAGATTCATATATAAGTAGACTTAATTTATCAGTATTGTGCATAAGTGATTGTATATTTGTGTATAATATTTTAAAGTTATTGTTGTTTTCTGAGTTGACGAAAGGGCCGCATTATAGTAAATTGGGGCCATACTTCGGGGTTATACATTTTAGTGATTTTATATTTAAAAGCCTTCTAAAATTTGTTTAGTGTATGGGAGAATGTGTAATGCTGGTAATGATGAAAAATGCATCTTTAAAGTTCTATTTTGAAAATTATCGTATAGGAATGAAATAAACTATCTAAGTTTAATCTTTGCGTGCACAGGGAATTTAAACGTGGTGGGTGTAGAAGCATCTTTATACGGTTATCGAAAAGGTTGTTTGTAATTTTTTGTAATTGAGGAACTTTCTATGTAAGATTTCTTTATTTGAGGGTTTAAAGGATTAAATAACGAGATTGTTGTTTTACTACACGTAACTATTTTGGATTTTGGGATTGAATTTTAGTTTATTATTGTGGTTCTTTCAATAGTAGATTATTTTACCAACGACGCTAGCTTCTAACTTATATGTATTTAACATCCTGCTCCTGAAAATTTTTTTGTTTTTATGTTCTCCAGTAAGTTATGTCTGTAAGTAGATAATGTGTATTTTTTTAAGAATGTAACTGTTTTATTGGAAAGGCACTTATTGTAAAATACAAATACATAATATTTTGATATTTATAATTATTGCACCGTGAATATCCGATTTTGCACACTAAATTATGTAGTTTATAATATAACAGAAAATCTGATTTGTAGCTATATTTTTTGTAATTTTGTAATCATAGCCTTCACTAACTGACTATTAGTGTTTTAACAACTCTGAACTCTATTTTCCGACCAGGAAATAAATTTTTTGCCGCTAAAACTAATTTCAGTAAAATTAAGTGGCAAAATTAATTCTCATGAAGCAAAAAATGAAATGCTTTATGCAATACATGGAAATCAATTTGCAACCGAACAATAGCCTAAGCTAAAATTACAGCGTATATAGAGATGCGTATTACTATTGCTAATATCGTTTGATCTCGTCGTTGCAATTTGATTTATTTGCAATATTCCCATACTTGCATCTCTCGAAATTAAATTTTATGACTAATTTATTTTCTGCTGTCGTTCAACATCGAACGTTAATGCGTAATGTAACACGATCTCCTTTTTTGTACATGCTTTATATAGCTGTATATAATTCTGCAGCATGTATCAATTACATAAACCAGAAAGGGTAAACAAAAGAATTGTGTTGTTCATATAAACACATTAGAGAATTAGTTTCATCAATAGATCAATACTGGAACACATTAAAAGGTGTTTTCTTTTCCTTTCAACGATCCACTACCTAAAGAATATGTCTCGAGAAAAATGTGAAAGTAGTTCTGCTAAGGGGCAAGTAAGGATAATTTGTAGGAAGAGACGTTTATTTTTAGCGAAATATCCTTATAATTAGCCTCGGAACTTTTATTGCTTAGCAACGTAGCAGCACAATTTTTATATTTTCGCAATTTGAAGAGATTACAGTATAAACCTAGTAAAAACAATACTTTCAAACAACGATTTATACAATACAACTATAACGTTTCATATCATTAATAATGTTGGGTAAAATGTCCGTTGAACGTATATATTTTTTCGCGAGTTGTATTCTCGTCATTTGCCACTATCTGTATGTTATCCCATTGGATACGGTGATTTTGGTTCCAATCATGTTCGGCTATTCTTGGTCTTTCTGTTTCGCCTTTGCGGATGTTGTTCTTGTGTTCCTGAGTTCTCACTTTGAGTGGCCTACTGCTCTCTCCTATGTATGATCTGCCGCATTGTAGGTCTTATATACACAATTGTTGGAATTCTCGGCCTCATTATACGATTTGGTTTTGATTAGTATTCCCCTAAGCGAAGGCAGTGTGTATCTTGTATCTGAACCCTATCCTGCGTCCCAGCTACCTGGTATATATAGTATTACCGCTAGGTATGTTGGTTCTTTTTTGGTAACCCTTTTCCTCTTTAGGTTAGATGTTAGATTGGGGTAGCCATTTTATTTAAGTGTTTTAGCGATATGTTCTCTTTCTTTTTTCAGATCCTCTTGCCATGTCTAACTTCACACTCGTGTGAGTGGATTTCCTGTATACACTAATCGTGAAAATGTGGTCATTCGTGTGTACAAGTACAAGAATGGCAGTTTTGTTTCGACTCCAATCCTATTGTGAATTGTCTGGAAGGTGGACGGTTATTTAGATGATTAGCAATTCGTCCAGCTTATGCTATGTTGCCAAACTACGTAGGTATCGTACACGTATCTAAGCCACATTTTCTGTTTTTCCCTGAACAGCGGATATCGCTCGGGCTTCAAAGTCTTCCACGTATATATTGCTTACTATTTTGGATGTCTTCCACTTGGGAGTATGTTGTTCTAATGCAGATTGTCAGGAGTTCCATTATTGTGTTTACCGAGAGTTGCGTACGTCTAACGTTTCATACTTTTCCAGCTTGTCCCTTATACTTTGTGCCTTGTCGGTGGGCACATTTGTGAATAGGCTTACGGTGTTGAAGCTTACCAGTATTTGTTCTTGGTTGGTTTGGAAGTTACTAACACTTTCCACGAAGTGCTACGTATGCTTGACCATAGACTCGATTTTGACAAGGAAAATTTCTCGGATCACAATTGATCTCAGAGGAATTCCTTCTTTGTGAATCTTTGGTAGGTCGTAGAGATGCGGAGGTTTGCTGTAGTGTAGGGTGAGTTTTGTTCTCTGGTAATCGGAAAATTCTCCCTTATGTATTGCCAGTTTCTGGTTACCTGTCTTTTGATTGTTGGTGTGGAATCCTTTGGTATTTGTTTATATTCGCCCCTGTCCAATAGTTGTTGGATATTAGTGGTCTCCATATTCATTACCATAATCTAGTTTCCGTTGTATGCCGGGAGGATCTTGATCGATGGGTCATCCTTAAGGGAAATAACCACTCTCCTTTCCAGGTTAGAAAGGTTAGGTCTAGTCTAGCCTAGATTAATTTAGTACTGATCTAACCTTAGTTCTGTATTCTTCGGCTTCTTCAGGATCTAATTTCATACTTCTTCAACTGCTGTTATTAAATCTATTTTCGGAATATTCGTCGGTAATTTGCGTAGCCCGGAATCTTTATTTCGTTTTCGTTCAACTGCCGTTTAGAGATTTTTCTAACACTGTTTTTGCTATTGGTATTGGTTGGTTGCTTCTTCTCCTCCGATAAGCCAAACTAGTGTAGAAATGAAACCCATGTGGATCTCAATAATGCGTGAGGAGCTTAGGCGAAATACACCTGCACAATAGGTTACGGCATAACATGCGCTATAAACTACTGCACAACCACCTAAAAGTTAATGTATATATATATATATATATATATATATATATATATATATATATATATATATATATATATGATTACTCAGTGGCTCAGCGGTGAAGGTGTTAGACTAGTAATTGACAGATACCAAGTTCGAATCTGATCGATTGAAATAAATCAAAAGTAAATGAAATTGGCTCAAGTGCGAAATCAATCCTTCTCAAGACTAAGCCTAATGACGGAAGAAGAGCCCGGTTCCAAAACTACAAAAGCAAAAATGGTGGAAATAGGCCAATCAACTCAACCAATACGAGATCACAGTTACAAAACACTTATAATACAGAATAAACTTTAGGTTAGAACTTGTAAAAAAATGATTTAGATTACGCAGAATTGTTTTCGTTATTTCTAATTATACGTCTAACGTTACATTTATTGCGGCAAATTTGGGTTTCGTGGGAAAAAACAAACTAACATCGTTGCTGATATAATTTTCTTCTTAATACCCCATAGATTAAGTATCGAATTTACTTATTAAAGTTAGTATTGCTTGACTGTCTGGAGGCTGCAGGTGTTGGATTCAAAATCTGAGTTTAAGTGATAATCACAATGTGTGAAAGGATACGAATCGAAAATATAGTAAATTCAACAGGGTTTATCAATATTTCTCAAAGCTGTTTAATACATTCCAAGAACAGCATTTCAACGGGTTTTATTTATCCCGTAGAAGCATTGTAACTTGGAAATTTTAACCTACTCCAATGTAGAAAGTATAAGCAGCTAGCGAGGAAATGTGAACACTTGTATGCGTAATCCGAATAATTTTGTTTGCCCTGGACTAGTATAAACGACTTTTGAGAGTAGTATGCCATGAACTTTTGAAGATTAAGCCTTAAAATCAAAAAAAAAATCATAAGAAAGAGAAAATTCTAATTCGCAGATACACAACAAATCAAGTACCCTGTGAATATAATTTGTCTATTCAATATTAAAAGAAAATAATCTGGTTTTAAACAAAACGCATATAATTTGTATATCCAATATAAAAAAAAAGTTTCAGATAAACCTCAAAGTAACCTACGTTTATTCATAGCAGAACTACAAAGTTATTAGTAATAACCCCTGTTACCACGAATACACATTATTTATCATCAATAGAACATTACTTTAGAAAAACAAACAATTTTTTAAAGCAAATTATGGTAATACAATATTATTTCTACCGAAAGCAGCCAGACATAATTAAAAGTTGACTGTAAACTCAAACATTTACAAAACACAGTAGTAATTGCAATGTACATAACCGGACTCCGTATGTAACCATATGTAGCATAAATGTTAGCAACAAAAGTAAATAATCATGGCACAAGAGTTTATAAAAAAATTCAAAATGAAATCTACATTAGCTTACGATATAAAGAATAATTTAAGTAGTGCGGCCATAATTTAGGCACATACAAACCAACTAACTGATGCGGCACAGGCAATCTACTAACAATTCTAGCTATGTATTATATAATCAAACTATACTGTTTATAATTACTAAATATAAGTTACATGCAGATATCGAAGTACAGGTAAGTAAAATGCATGTTTGAAATAGAAAAGTTTAAACAAAGTTTCGTTAATATTGTACTCGAACAATTCGCAATAAGCGGTATAAACAATAGTTAATTTCAACATTAAGCTGTATCTGTCTCTGTCTCTGTGTCTGTCTCTTTCTCTGTAATTCACCTCTTTGTAGGCAATGCATTTCGTGCAGCGTGTGTTGCATATCTAGTTGCATAAAAACATGCATTTCATTATTTTAATTAAAATTCGTACGCATTTCGTTTGGACATTCAATCTAGACATGTTCATACGCAATAGACCACCTTGGCATCGTTTTTGTTTGAGTTAAGAAGGTGGATGGTGCATCCACTATTGTTTGTTAAATTTAAAAAAAAGTGCTATAAATTTTATGATGAGTTATAAAAAACTATTATATTAAAGTTTGCGTTTTTTCAGGCACTTTTATTTTTTACTTTCACGTCTAACGTTTTATTTTTTACTTTAACTTCACCGTTACACGTTTAAACACATCTACGCCATTAAATATTTTACCGTTAATCTAAGTTACGGTATTAGTACGATTGATCAAGAGTGAAATCTATTCGTTTGGGAATTATTAAGCATACAAATCCAGATTTATTTTCTGAAGTAATATTACCCAACAATTTCCATAATCGCTGACTCAGCATGCAACATTTCGTTATCTACAGTGTGACCAAAAATAAGGTATTCTGATTTCATTAATTACTGAAAATATTAATTAATAAGTATTCAGTAGGTTGTAACGTTACTAACATTAGCTATAATATATTTCTGTTTATAATTAAATATAGGTTGTGTTAATAAAACTTGTTGTAGAAATTTTCTTTTAACTTTATTGTAACATCTATGTAAATATTTTTTGGTTTATAAGGCAAATCGATAATTTTAAGAACCTGGCCCATTTTAATCTACGACTAAGTACAAGGCACCAAATCTTCTTGTTATTACCCAAACTGTTAAGTAGCTAAAATTTGTAGCCATGAGTGTAAAAGTATAAATATAGAACTTTAGGACTTGTACAGACTTAAAGAACATTACAGTACCAAACGGGCGCAATCCATTTACGCATCCTTTTAAATATCCTGGGTGCTTTAGCACGTTGGGTTAAACTTAGCCAGTGCAGGACCACAATTACTTTAGGTAAACTATGAAACTTTTCGTAAAGCCGCTATGTGAAAGATGAAATGAAAATATTTCCGATGTACACGATGTACGTGTCTACCTTTTTATATAAAAAAGCAGCACTCGCACCTGCTCTAATTTGGTTCACTCGCGTTACTTAATGGACTACTCAAAACCATTGCACTTACTTTATCGAATGACCGTGACTCACCGGTGGGTAACATCTGTGCTTGATTGAGTGATTGTGATCCACTGTAGTGTGTGCCACCAATGACACAGACTTCGCATAAGGTCTCTTGTGTGTATCACCAGTGTGCAGACCAAGGTTTGTTTGCTCACGTTTTATACTTTACGTGTTACGCTGCGTGCGTTGTGCCTTATGATTGGTGTCTAGTGTCTTATGCCTTGTTTCTTGTGTCCTGCTCCTTGTTTTGTGCTTTTTGCTTTGTGCTTAGCGGGTTATGCTTTCTGCTTCGTGTTTGGTGCTTTGACCTTTGTTCTTTCTGCCTTGTCCTTTGAGCCTTCTGTTTTGTTCGTTTTGATTTCTGGTTTGTGTTTAGTGCTTTGTCGCTTAGAATGCAGTTCTGGGGCTTGTTCTGGGTGAGAACCTGTACAGAAACAAAATATTTTTAGATACTACCGGTTATTTCAAGACGCGCGATCCTAGATGGTGATCTAAAAATTTGGCCAATTTGAGTTATGCAACCTATATAATTATCACATGGCCGTGTCCCAAAATTCGGTCACATGCGTTTTATTGAATTACCGTGATCCCTTCGGGAATTGCATCTCCTTTATCGAATGTCTGTGACCCACTGGTGGGTTACATCTGTTCCCGATTGAGTGTCCAATTTTTGTGTGTACCACTAACGGAGAAAAGGAAAGGGCCACTTATTTCATTCTTTCCCCAAGGGGGAGGGTGGGCTGTTTGAGCTTTCCGAGCTCATTCAGCCACAATCATGGATTCCTAGCATACATACATACATATATATATATATATATATATATATATATATATATAGTTGTGGTTAGGATAAGATCGGAAGGAATGGAGTTAAGGTTTTGAGGGGGAAATACTACCCCAGCATTCGCCCAAGTAGCCGCACATGCGCAGTGACCATGCTGCTACATGTGTATGAGGACAACCCATTGAAAAAACCTCATACAAGGTAGACGGTATCGGGAATCGAACACATTACCTCCCTAATGCTAAGCAGATCGTGTCACCACTACTGTACCAGCTCGGTACCACTAATGGCAGACTTCGAATAGGTCCATTTGTGTGTACTACCGGAGGTAAACGTGAAAGGATAGGCAAGAGGTATTTTTTTTTGTGATGGGAGTTTTTCCTTAAAACCAAGTACAGAACGGAATTCTAAGTCGACGACGTTTGGTGGAAAAGTAGTAAATGCTATTAGAAAATACTCAAAAAAGGAAAAACTGAAACGATAGGTCAGAAGGCTGCAATGATTTCCTCTTTGTAATTGTCCTAAATAAACACTTTATTAAAATTAAATTTTACACCCGAATAGGTTATCACGGTGCCTAAAATTTTTGGATAAATCATTATTTTCTTATTCAGGCGCCATTTTGCGTCGTTAAAATAAAATATGTAGGAGAGAAGTTACTGTAAAATTACATTGACACGGCTAACTTCACAGCTGTAACTTAATTTTTTTCTTATACAGTAACTAGGCGCCAGTTGTGTGCCATTTTGTGGCGTTAAAATAAATTTTTGCTTCTTTATAGAAAAGAAATTAATGTAAAATTACATTGAGACTACTAAGTTCACAGTCGTGAACTTCTGCATAAATTAATTTTCTTACAGTAATTAAGCGCCACTGTTCCATTTTGCGCCGTTAAAATTAAATTTTTGCGTCTATGGAAATAAGTTATTCCAATAATTACCTCGACAAGGCTATCTTTAAACTCCATGAATAAATTAATCTTTTCTTGCGCGATAATTAGGTATTCATTCTGTGGCGTTTTGCGCCTTTAAAGTAAAATTTTGTGCTCTTATAGGAAATTGTAAAATTACATTGACACGGCTATCTTTACAGCCATGAACTTCCTCATAGAACTTTCATGTTGGTCTGGTGCTCTCTTTCTTTGCTGTTTTCACAGTCTAAATCTTCATGTAGAATAAGTTCTACGGAATGCACAATTTTAACTGGAACACACGGTACACATTTCATCAGTCGCTATTGGATCGGTAAATAATTTGTAACATTGTGTCGTTTTGCTATTATAATTACGTGTTCTTATTACCAAGTGCTTAATGTTTTACTTATTTCAAATATGCTTAATTTTTTGTAATACTGATATTCAGTACACGAACATTAAGTTAGGTTCTACAGGGTGTTACTGAATGTAGTGAGGAAAGTATAAGGGCATATTCTAAATCTAAAAATATAAAAAAAGTTCATGTGAACATGGGTTCGGAAATACTCCGTTTTTATGATGTACGGGGTGTTTAAACTTTTCCGTCTTTAATGGTTTATTTTACATTTATTGAAAACCCGTTGAGATATCGAGATGAGTTTTGGTACAC
Source organism: Vesta saturnalis (assembly GCA_036346205.1). Classification (NCBI taxonomy): domain Eukaryota; kingdom Metazoa; phylum Arthropoda; class Insecta; order Coleoptera; family Lampyridae; genus Vesta; species Vesta saturnalis. The sequence continues at coordinate 440,542 of JARFJB010002342.1, read as the reverse complement.
TCAAATGTATCATCAAAGGGCACCTTTAAATGTACAATATTGTTTTCTAAAGCATTTGCATCAGTAGTGTTCCTGCCGGCAAGTCTTTGTGTTTGCGAATAAACTGTGCCACTGGTGCAAGGGTACAGTTAAAAATATAAAAAATTGATAGTGGATTCTAACCTTCCTTAAATATGGCGGTATCCATCCATGCTTTTTTTAAATTAAAATAATCAACAGGTAAATGTGACAATTCAATTTGGTTTCTCTGATTTGCGAAAACTGCTAATTTGAGTTTGTATGATCTCGTAGCGTTTGGACAGCCCTATACTGTAAGCCGTTCCTTTGAAGGATTATGTCCTAGAACACTACGTTCTTGCTCACATGCAAGTGTTTTAGAAGGCAGCATGTTCCAGTAAACACCAGTTTCATCAGAATTAGAAATATGATGAAGGGATAATTGTTCACGTTTAGTAAAGGTGTTGAGATATGTGATTAAGCCCTCAGGTTCTACTATATCACTACATAGTTTTTCTCCTTGGACTAAAAGCTGGCGAATGCCATGGCGCTGTTTGATTCTTGTTAATCAACGAGATGACCCATTAAATTCTCCTTCCATACCCAACGCCTCAAAGAAAAATTTTCCTTGGTTTGCACAAATTACTCCAGAAGTTGGACTACCAGCTGCCCCTTGTTGGTTAAACCATTCAATCATAGCTGGATCTAACTGCTCATATGTTGCGGATTTTAGAGTTTTTCATTTTTTCATACCATTTGTGTCTGCGTCTTTGGCAAATGTAATTAATTTGTGCTTACTACTGTAGCACTATGTAACCCGAGCTTTAGAAAAATTTCGCGTTAAATTTTACGAGATTAAACATTTATATATTGTTTTTTCTGGATAAAGAAATAGTTATTGTTTATTTGTATTTGAATGTAATTAATATTAAGATGAAAAGCTTGAGTTTGTTTCAATAAGTTATCTATATATTCAATTTGAAAATATTTAAATACGCGGCATTTGCAAGTGCATTGATGTGTGGGAACGGAATGACGCTGTCATAATAATGATATGCAGTTTTTAAAGTAGTCGCGTTAAGAAAGCGAACAAGAAGAGTCGCATAAAATAAGTGATCAGAGTTGATATTGGTCGGTCGATTGACACCCCAGCATAAGTGACATTATATGATCACGCTGCCCTCTAAAGTATGAAAATTACAAATAAGAATTAATTAACTGTGATAGGGAAGAATTAGAAAATATTAAAATAATAAAAAGTTCAAATGTTGTCAATTTGGCAATAATAGAAAGGTTACGTAATAGTTTACAATAGCGTTTTAAGTGCGTGTTGAAAGTGTTCCAAGTTGATGTTTTGATAGCGAGTGATAAATGTACAATAAGACAATCGACCCAATTAATAGATTGGTATATAAAGTATAATAACTAAAAAATATTGATAATGAAAATATGGCATTCCGTAGCTCGCTTCCAGTTGGTTGCGCACGCCGTTTGTGGTTAAAACTGGACAATCAAGTAAAAAACTATATATCGAACAATTATTTACTAAAATCTTTGAGTGATGAAAGAAAATTAGAAGCGTATTCAGCTACACAAAAGTATAAGAAAAGATAAGGACAACAAAGTAGAACGGTTCCAGAATGCCGACTAATTGACATCATCGGATTAGCAGTCTCTAACCTATTTGAGGCTCCTTTAGCGGTCTAAAGATTGCTAGCATTACATCATCAGTTTTATAACGAAAATAAGTAAGAACCTTTTTTTGTTTGTGTTAATAAATAAAACTTTTTTGTGTTTGATTTCTCGAACTTTTACATTTGACTCAATTAAACGAAAACAATCGTTTAATTCTGAAAAAGATTTTATTTGTTTCATGTTAGTTTTAAGAGGGTTATTGTAGATATAGGTTTGATTTTCTGTATGTTTGTAAACAACATATTGATGCATTTTCGTTCAGATTTGGAGTTTAATTAAATGAATACAACGTTTGATTTACTTTTATTGCTAAAGATTATTAATATTAAAAGCTTATACAAATATTGAATATATAAATGCAGAAAGAAGTCAAGTCAATAGGAATCCAGATAAATAAATAAAAATTTTGGTCAATGATAACAGTAATCGTTTCTTTGTTTTAACTTTGAGCTAGCCGTCGAAACCTATTAGGAAAGGAATTAGTAAACGTAAATCTTAAAATTCATTTACTCACCGAAATTAATTAGCAAGCGAAGTAAAATTAACTAGTAAATGATACCTTTATAAATTGAACACATTCAGTTTTAATAAAACTTAATAAAAAATAATCATTTCAGTTTCACAATAACAATATTAAATTTTCTTCGATAATGTTGAAATTATAAAAAAGTCTAAAAGAACTCAAATCTTATTCTTTGGAGCGGGTTAAACAAACAAAAGTAATATCCAAGCGTTGCAACTACACCCCTTTTCAGGTTTTTCAATAATTTCGTACTTTTGTTCATTTTGTTAATATAACACGCTTACGTTTAGTAGAAATTTTGCATCAAGTATACAATCAGCTTACGAAGCTACTCTGAAAGCAGTAGTAACACCTCGTCGCGTGCCGCGCATATATCGCGTAAAGCTGTTCGCCGTCCTTGAAGCACGGTTAAACGACAAAGCCCGGAACTAAATATTGCAGCACTGTTAATCCGCAAATCGGTTAAGCCGCACCCGGATAAACCGGTTTGGTACAATTTCCCCAGCGGTTAAATCACTAATTACGATTACTCTAGTGTCATTAAAAATTAAAATTTAATATTCATGCTGTTTACTAGCCTTCTATTGTTTCCACAGTTTTATTTTTTTAACTGACAAGGTCGGGAGCTGCACAGCCAACTTGATTTTTTTTTAAATAGGAAGGGGGGTCAAATCGTATACCGCTTGAAAGGTGTTTTCAAGTACACTTCAGCGACATGCCGCTTGCCATAGTTATCTCTAAAAATAACTTCGCTGTTGTAGATTAAAGATTGGGAGTTAGTATTAACTAGCATGTCGCTGAATTATACTTGCAAATACCTTTCAAACGGTATGCGATTTTACCCCTTCCTATTTAACAAAATCAAGTTGGCTGTGCAGCTCGACCTTGTCAGTTAAAAATAACAAATAATGCCGCTTCCATACCTTTGGTAGGCACTGTACGTACTATATATATATATATATATATATATATATATATATATATATATATATATATATATATATATATATAGTATATATATATATATATATATAGATTATAATTAAAATATAACAATTGTAAGTATGTATGTAGTGTGCAGCTCGAAGGTCCTCTCCTCCTTCAGCACTTGGATGTGCGTTGTTTGTTGTAATTCTTTTGTGATGCTAATTGACACCATGTTGCGTATGTTGTGGTAAGGTTGGGTGTTAGATGTTGTGAGATGTTGTTTGTGTGGATGTGGAGTTGTGGATGTCCTACGGTCGGGTGTTGCGTGATGTGGTTGTTGATGTTGATGCCGAGGATGATCTGTAAAAGAAAGAAACAGGTATTAGTAAGACGCATCATAAGTCGTATTGTAGTAACAGGTTACAATTCGGTTGTTGGGTTAGTATTCCAACGCGTGAAGCGCTGTAGGAAAGGCGCTAATGTTAGACAGAACATAGAAATTAGAAATCGGTAATGTATACTTTATCTCGGGCGCGAATCTTCCCGTCAAACCATTGTATCTCTTGACCAGGATCACTCCCCACAGGGTAGTCACAGTTTTCACCTGAACGAGTGCCGCTGCCACCTTTCGGATGACATATTGAGACGTCCGAGGAGGCCCAATACGGTGTCGCATCCTAAGGCGCGTTGGGTAGGCGAGCCGCTTTCGGTACTTCCGCTTCCTCAATCGCACCTGCCATCGGTTGGGCGTAGTTGACGCCGGCCCGAGTTGAAGATGGCGCCGCTGTCGGCGGTGTCCTCTTCGGTCTCTGTGGTCCTTCCGTCTTCTTCCGTGGTGGAGGTCAAGGTAACTTTGGGCATCCCGTGTAGGTGGCTGGGTGGTACCCACCACAGTTAACACATTCCCCAGTCTGTGCAGTTTTGTGCATTGACTGGAGTGGTAGTCTTCGGCGCACTTTACACAGCGTGCTGCCGCTGTGCGTGACGGAGACCCTAACACCGGTGACACTGCCCGATGCCGGATTTCCTACGGAAGTCCTCTACGGTGACTCGGAGGTAGGTGTACCAACACTAGGGGAATCACTCGACCTCGCTGCTTCATTCTGAAACAAGAGATTACATTAATTCCGTCTAACGCAAGCTCCGAGCAAACGTCAGCTTCGGATAGCTCTACGGGCAAGCTTCGTATTACTACCTTAGCGAGACGCTCGCTCCTTGCCTGATACATGTGGTATAGAGTACCACACCTATCCATATACCTCATCCGCCTGTCTCGGTCCTCGAGCGAGGAAGGCTGGATCCGGATTCCCTCGCTGGTCGCTTTGGATCTTGTGGAGGCGATCCGTTGTCTATCCATTTCGCGGGAGAAGGCGACCCAGTTCTCCCTTTGACGAAAAATTACCGGGGGTACTTTCTCACTGGTGTCTTCTTCGGTCTGAGTCTGTTCCATCGCTATAAGGCTGTCGGTGTATTCTTCCAGTGCCTGGTACGCGTTGTCCGTCGGGGAAGGTGTTTGCGTGTGTGCGATCGAGGTTTTCTTCAGCGTCTTCCTCTGGGTTACGAAGGCGTCGGGGCTGGCTGGTCCTGCTGGTTGTGTCTTCTTGGGCCGTTGTCTCTTCTGTGCGGCGATGGCCTGTGGTGTCTTGATGCTCCGTGGTCACTGCTGCATGCTGAGCAGCGACGGGATCTGCTGAATGATTTGCGGAATCCCTAACAGTGGGTAACCACAGTCCTCGTCGGAGACAGTCGTCGCGATGAACCTCCCTAAACCGCCCGGCATCGTGAAAACGACACCGGCAGATGTTGCTTTTTTTGAAAAGTATCGCTGTTAATCGTTCGAGTCCCAATTCAGATATGACGCTTTTAAGGTTGTAAAATTTCAATAAGGATGATGAAATAAAGGTGTGTTGTGGTTTAAATTCACCCCAAATATTTTTTATACTTCTAATGTCAACTAGAAGATTTATAGCCTTTTAGTCAGTCGGAGATTAAACGGGCCAGGTTCTTAAAATTTTGATTTGCTATAATTTAAAAAATGTGTTGTTAGATATATTCGCTTTCCAACATTGATGTAGCTTCAACCTTTAAGTAAATGTTAAAATATCTCAGACCCTAACTTATTTTATGGAAAACAAGTAAACCTTAAAGGTTTATTATGTATAACTTCAAATCAAGTTATAAAATAGAAAAAAAAGTAAATACTAATGTCAATAAACTACTTAGAATTGAAATACCTGCAGTACTTTTATTGTTATACTGTTACTGCTAACTAAATGCTGCTGAATACACGCTTTCAAATTTGGTTGTGCAATAATTCTTGAAATGGAAATAAAACAGGGTTTTGATACTTGTTGGTCCTAAATATGTAAATTCGTTTAGAAGCAGCCAAACTTAGTTGATTTAAACGGGTTAAGGTACTATCTATTTATAATTCTTCTGCACAGCAACAAAGTTTTATGCGTCATCCTCGATCAATTGAAACGTATAGCGTACAAATAGCGGTAAACTTAGTTACACAATGAAAATACGCAAAAAGGAAAAATTACCGTAAAAATTAAAGTGTCTAAAAAAGGTAAACATCTCAAACAATGTAAAATAGGTTCAAATTGCACTTACTGTAAAACTATACTGCACTTTTCAACAAAATTTTTAAGACAGCAAGATGAATGCTCTTTTCGCTTTTAATCATCTACAAAACGATACAAATGAAATCCTTGCGCATGACCTGTCTGAAACTCCAACGATATGCGTACGAAATTAGAATAATTTTAATGCATGTTTTCAGCCATTAAGGTATGCAATTTACATGACACGAAAATAAACGAAGTTGCCTACATTATTGCAATTTCAACATAACATAAAAAGTTTGTTACAAGGTCATATAAAGATGATGGCGCAATTCCCTCAGAGATCCCTTCGATAATTTAGTAAATATGTATAAAAACCTTACTGTGTCGTATATGGCTGGAAAGACGTTTAAAATGACAGTCATCTGGCAAGAGGTAATTAGACATTAATGTCAATCGTTACGGCTGGTGAAATTCCGCTCTGCACTTTTTGGTAGTGTTGGGGGAACTGTACCATAGGATTAATTGAAAAACTGACCACTGGGGGAACTGTGTTCTGCCGAATAAACGAGAGTCGATTGTAGTTTACTATTTTTTAATTACAATTCCGAAAGCAGCTGATTAATACAATAATTTTTATATCGTAAACGGGATGTCAAAACGAAAAAGACTGAGAAGCACTTTTTATGCAGAATTAATCTAGCTCTAAGAAAGCGACACTAATTTTTCCAAAAATCCAGTGGCATACAGTTTTTTTTCGTTAAACTTAGACTTGCCGGCACGAACGCTACTAATGTAAGTACTTTAGAAAACAATTTTGTACGTGTCAATGTGACCTTTATTGGTGTATTGCGTGTACCAAAACTCATCTCAATATCTCAACGGATCTTCAATAAATGTAAACTAAACTATTAAAGACGGAAAAGTTTCTATACCCCGTATCATGAAAATGAAGCATTGCCGGACGCATGTTTATATGAAGCTTTTGCATATTTTTAGTTTCCCATAAACTACATTCTATAACATCCTGTATATTTAAATTATGTAGTTTCCAATTTTCTGAAAACCTTCTAATTAATAATTTAATAAAACTGAAACTAGTAATTATACACTTAAAGGATATTGAACTTTTTGCTAATCATTTTTTGATAAAAAATTCAATCCATTTTATTTGTAAGATTAACGAATATTTTCTTTTTCAGATTCTTCTTTTTATACCACTTCACATTTTATGCGTATCATTACCGTTTTAATGGACAATACAGTAGTTTGGCACTAGTAACATCATGGCTTTTTATTCAGGTAAGTGCAATTTTGACATTCAACGCATGAAAATTGGTGATTTCGTATCTTGAGTATGTAGGCCATCCTGCTTAGAAAACATGATTTTTTAATAGTTTCTACACGTCGGGGAGATTGTGTTAGCAGGATTTGGCGTTGCGCAAAACTCCCGGGACAGAAGGGCTGCTCTTCGCAACGCCGTTCTTTAATTTAAAACTTCTGGGATTTAGCTTCTACCAAAATAATTGGATATGTTAAAATTTAGTTCCCTTAAATTTTTTTACAATGTCGTTATAAATTTCTGATTGATCGTTTTCTAATTTTCCTAGAGCTTCATTTCTTTGTATAAGAAGTTTCAGCTTAAAGTAGTGCTCACTATTTATTTGTACGTTTTTCCTTGTGAAATAAATGCATTGTTGAGGCAGTTCATGATAAGTAGGGACGGTAGCAATATTAAACTTGGAGCTTTCAGAAGCTCTCGCGGGACTATTTCCGGTCAGCGGACCGCGACAACCTCTTATTTATTTGCCAGTTTAATTTCTTCCGCATGTCATGCGACTCGTTGCACTTTCATATTTCTTTTTACCGCCTCCAAATAATTCGGATTTAAATAGAATGTTTTATATTTTAAAATTAATTCAGCATGCGAGTTATCGAATAATTCGCTAAGGTAAGCATGCTATTTTTCTAAATTAAAAACTGCCAGTTTAATATAAAAGTAGCAGCAACAGCAGCATTCGACTATTTAAAACGTGACAATATCAAGTAGTTGTCAGATTCAGGTTTGTAAATAATAAACACACAGTAGGTGGCACAATCGCTCATTATCAATATTGTACATTTTTTTTTCTGAATATTACATTACGTTACTGAAGTCTGCAAGTACTCTGTTGGGCTACTGCACCGTTCTATGTTCTTAGAAAATGGAAACGTCGAGATTTGCAATTTTCTGTTTAAATAAACAAGGGCGTAAGGGGAATGACAACGGCTATTTTGACTATATTGCTTTATACGATTCTTGTAGCACCTGACAGCTTTCTTAACATGCTATTTGCTTACCTAAACATTTTTCCCAAACTATAGTCACAAAGCTCGAATATCTGAGTACAGCTTTCATATTCAATAGACTAAACGTGAACATCCAAAAAAACTAATATTGCAAAAGTCATTCAGATTGTAACATCATAGCAATGATTGGGAAGCATACATGTCAAGCTTTAATTCACCACTTTTGATAAGGAAACGGTTGTAGACTATTAAAAAGCTGAAAATTAAAATATAAAAGTACTTTTACAAGTTTATTGGATCTAAATTATAATGTACCGGGCGAAACAAGGATAGAGTAAAGTAAACTGGTGCTTTTAGGTAAACTTTGTCAATAAAATGTACTTATATGGTTAGTATGTGTGCGCATTTTAAAATTATTCTTGATTATACAAAGTGTTCCAAAAAAGCAGGGCAAGACAAAGTTAGTATATTTTTAATTAGACGCCTTGTATACCATTCCATTTGTGCAATTATAAAACTATCTATATTAGTCTGGGTGCCAAATGCCTAATTGTAGAGTAACCTTGTTTTGAGGTATGAATAAAATGTTTTCACTGTTTTTGAATGTTTATGATATGTAGATTTCAGATCCGACGGATGCCACTCTGCCAGAGTTGAGCATTTTGAGTAATTCAAGATGGCGTCCAAGATGGCTGCCAAAATATTGATCTACGTTTTTCTAAGCAATATTGTCATGTGATATATCATTTTATGTGTTTCTTAGGTCTAGGAATCCAAAAACAACGTTAGTTTGGGTGAAAAATAAATAATAGCGGGGTTACTTACAAACCTTTATTGAAAAAACTTGAAAAAATAATATTTTTTTTTACATTATGGATAATATAGTTAAAACAATAGTTAAATTTCACGTTGTTATCTAAGATCAAGATAAAATAGTACAAATCACACTAAAATTCATCTTCACTGTCACTGTCATTTAATGATTGAGTTATTTTGGTAGTTGGATTACAGCACTTTTCTCCTTCATGACACATTAAGCTACATGAAATATTATTTGCCCGACAGCTACATCTCATTGTTATGCAGGGTTGATCAGATCGCCATGAACACTTTGTCATTGCTATTATGTAGTCTGGTGCAATTGGAATATTTTGTGGAATGGCAATGGGAATAAGCTCTTTGTTCGCTTCATCCCTTTGCCAACCTAATGATTTTGGATCTGGGCCAAGTGATAATGGACTGTTTGCAAATAACCACAAAATACTTTGAAGGTGTGCTCGCTTTACATTTTCGGCAAAGCATTCCTTAGTGGGTGGTAATGAAGCAAATGAAGGAGCTCGTAGTTGCGCTTGACCAATTTTTTTTGCCCAATAGCACCTTCAATTCCATAACAAGAAGCAATAAATGTTGTGCATTCATCTATTATCTCTGCCATACAGCTGCCTTCATGGCCCAATTTCCGTAACTGTTTACCAGCCTGAAGACACTTAAGAATTGTTTTCTTTCCTATCCCATGGATTGGGGCTACAGAATCACAGCCAGACAGGGCATGAGCAGTTGGAAAACTTGTAATTATATCCTTGTACTTTGAAACTGTATCTTTGATGTAAACTGATGACCTTCCTGGTTTTAGCGATACCATGCAGACTTAATTTTTCATTTCCAGCAGATGGTAGTAGTACAACAGTAAAACGAATACGTCTGTATCATCACGTATAACATGAACAGTTTCACTTTTTTTTCCTGTAACTTCAGTTATTAACTGTTGAATCATTATGTCTGCTTCTTCTTAGTTCTGTTTTCAAATCAGTTCTATGAGTAAGATTGCCCCTATGTATTTGAACTGGTGTGACATTTTGTCCAGTAACAACCAAACGGTTCTCACATGGGACATTACATATGTGTGCAGAAATATAGTTGTATAAGAGCTGTATCAATTGGCGTTTGTTTTCGTTGTGTGACAGCGTTATATTTTGTGGCGGAAGTCGTGTCGTTTCAGTAAGAATAAACTTTCTTGACACTTTCTTTCCGCGACTCGCTCCTGTTGCACTCTTAATGATATAGTCATAGTATCTGTCAAACACCACGTGGACATGGGCATCTTTTGGCTTGTCAATGATCTTTTCCAGGAAGTTATTTAGGAAGTCACTCACAGACCCTCCTACTGGCCTATGCACAACCCACAGTAATGCACAACCGTCAATAATTATTAGTGAAGGTGGATTACTTCTTCTGACTGACTGCGACACACTCATAGTGTTCATTAAAACAGACTTACCAACAGCCTCTCTCATGTTTCCATCGTCTTTGAACATAGATGGGGGCACAGAAGCAAGTTCATATTTTAACACATCAGTCATTTTTATGCCTCTGTTTGCTTGGAGCACAATGATTCTAGAGTACAAAAGTGAAGGGTCCATCTGCTTTGGAGTTTTAATTTTACCCCCTTCTTTATCCTCACTCATGAACACAACAAATTTTTTAAGAGTATCATGAAATCCACTTGGTAGGCTTTCTTGAAACTCATGCACAGTTACCTTAGCCATTTCATAAGTTTTGTCCACATTAATTCTTTTGGCTGATACTACCTTCCCAGATTCAATGTTTACCAATCCTAGAGGATGCTCTGATGGATTTAAGGGCTGAATACATAGTTCTAGTTTTTTCCTTAGCTTGTCCCTATCTACAGCATCACGACTAATTCTTCTGTTGCTTTCTTCTTTGTGTACATGTATTGTGTCAGGTTCTCTGTGTTCCCTCATTTTACAAAGTTCACTTGCAAGTTGGCTGGTCACATGCATACTTAATGTCCAACGTTTTACTCCTGCTGTATTAAACATTAAGCCTGTCAAAGAATTTCCTCTTTCACCATGTCCGTATCTCATAAATGTGCTTTCAATCATCATATCCGACCGTATTGCATTCCAATAGCCACTTCTGTCTCATTACATGCTCTCCTTTCAAAAAATGATCTAGGCAATCACGTGCATCTGCTTCATATGCATTACATAAACAGAGGCATGACGTAAATAGTTCCAATGCCCAGCAGCAGCAAAGTAGGGCAACATTTCTTGTACACACCAAAGATGAAGGAACCAATCTGCTTCCATTTCTGCTCTCACATAACTCATCGTTAGTAGAACTGGTTTAATAAAATTGTATACCCAAAAACGACTAGTTCGGCTATGGGTGCATTTTTCATCTAAGTTCTCAATCATAGTTTCAAAATTGTTGATGGCATTGTCGTCAAGAACTGGTCATAGCACTTCTTCTGCCAGAAGCCGTAATGCTCGCATATTCAAAGTTAGAAAACTTTTCAGGGTCGTTCCATGTAATATCCACAACTACTTTGTATATAGATTTATCTGCTGTGAATACTACGAATGGCTGACCACACTCATTGGTTAATCTCTGTGCTTCCAACATGCATGTTAAAACTGTCATGATCAGTTGGGGGCAGATCAATTAATGGTAAATACATTACTTGTGTAGCATTCCCCAAGTCATGTATTGATTCTCGATGTAAGATTGTGTTGAAACCGTTATACTCTAGAGTGTCTGGACTCTGGGCAACCAATTTTAGAAAGTTAAAGTCTACTCTCTGGCATTCACAACTGAACATTTTTTAGCAACTTCTGAAGCTAATACTTTCAACTGGGGTATTCCTTCAATTGGCAAAGAGAGTGATGGCATAGGTACTTTCTTTAGTCCTTTGTACGTTTCAATTGTAAGGTTGGGCTCTGGAGAAACAGTAACTTCATTTTTTGGTATTCTGGTTATTGTCATTACTTCCTGTTCTGTATTTACAATGTCTAGTTGACTCTTTGTGAGGATCATTCCCATTGCATGAGTTTGCTGTAGTCCATTTTCTGAGCAAATAGCTGCATCAAAATTGTCTCCAACAACTTGTATAAGACCCTTTCCTTCTTGAATACCTCTTAGTGAAAAGTTGGCACTACAAGCTTTCGCCATAGATGCTCGGAAGCATCATAGGTCGTTGTGGTCATGAAATGACTAAGTTTTTCAATGAGTGACTTTTTCTTTAGAAGATTGGAGAACGCAACTTAAAGTTTAACTGGGACTTTTTTTACGGAACTTGCAACAATACTACCTATAGCAAGTGCTGCTAGGTTGGGGATTTTTAATTCATTAAAGAGATGCAAGAGTGTTTCACTACATTCACGACTAACTGTTGTGGTGTCGATTTTAACATGGTACTTTGATTTATCTGCCTTCAAAGTTTCCTTTCTTATCATGGATGACAATGGTTTCACGTGTTCAGATACGATGTCTTCGTCATTTTCTGTGCTTATGAGGGTTGTCGTACAATGATTCGCAATTCCTGGTAATGACAAAACAAGTAACTCTTTCCAGACATAATCTTGCAGCTTTTCAACAAATGTCCTTCTAGAAAGAGTACTCCCGTCGAAACTCAAATATGAACTGTGCAGTTCAACGCTATTCCATGTTTGAGCACTGCTTTCAACCATTTCTTGTGTGACTTCTTTAAAAGCAATCTCATCATCTTTTAACTCATCAGAAGATTTCTTTTTTGCAGCCTTTATGTTACGGTCAGTTGTAAACTATTTGTGGCATTTCTAGTGATACATTGCATCTGCTGCATGTAAATCACTTGTGACTCCCAAAACCCATAACTGTACCTCCTCAGCCCATTTGTCATTTCTCTTATTGCACACGTCCAAAATTCCTGTCTTAAACTCTACTGTCCTAACAAGAAAGTAAGGGTTATAGCGACATGGATTTTTTGGATCGCGATCTACGCACTCTTCTCCACATAAAAAGCAGTTTCTTCTAAAATTAAAAGATTCTGGTTCTGAGCGCAACACTCTTTTACTTTGTAGCAGCATCCTTCTTTAGGAAGACCTCGTTTTAGGGTACGGTTTATGTGCGTCTTTGAAGTATAGGTTGACACACATGTCCGGTGGCATTCTACTACTAGGTTGGGGTTGGATGTAAAACACTGTTCCAATGACTCATGATACACATCTTTTCGCAGTTTGCTTGCTGATCTTATCGATTCGATCCTTTTAGTAGAACATTTGTCAGTCTTTCCTGGTTTACCACACTTGAAAAAACATTCGTCTTCTTCTTCGTCAGTTAACATCTTGCATAGTTTATTTCAGAATCTGCAACTAGAAAAACTAGAAAAAAAAGGTGAACACAGCCGTAATTTAGAAATAAAATTTTTTACATTCTTTGTAGATGAAATTTGACTTTATATTCATATTCCTCGACCTAAAAAACATATAAAATGATATGTCACACGTCAATATTGCTTAGAAAAACGTAGATCAATATTTTGGCAGCCATCTTGAATTACTCAAAATGCTCAACTCTGGCAGAGTGGCATTAATCGGATATGAAATCTACATATCATAAGCTACCAAAAACAGTCAAAACATTTTATTCATACCTGAAAACAAGCTTTTCAAGATGGCACCCAGACTATATAGGTTTCGTGCATGTAAAATTTACGGTTTTTTAAATAATTCGAATTTTAGCCAAAAAATCGCATTTAGGGATTTATTATACCATCTTGTGTTTTGTTAGGAGAAAACTTTGATATTTGGACCAAGGAAAGACCAAGCTTAAGCCTATGTTCTGAAGAAGAACTATTAGAGTAATGTTCAAAATATATGTTCAAACCTGCGACACTTGGAATTAAAAAATGTCACTTTTTTCAAATACAACACCCTGTATATTTTTACGCTGTGTTAAAGAGAATCAAAAACCACACAATTCTTCGTGAGTATAACCTATACCTATCTCTCACTGTTTTTAAGTTATTTTGATTTTTCTATGTATTCAATATTTCAATTGTTTTTCTTGTGATTATTCGCACTAGCCATGAAAACAATTTCGCACATGACAGATATATGACCGTCAAACTGTTGTTGCGTTTTGGTAGCCATTTAAGATTGTGAAACGTTGTGTGTTCAATAGTAAAATAATGGATTACTCCAAAAGTTAATTAATTAGAGAGGCTCAATAAAATTGTCTTGTTGCTCAACGGGTGTACAGCAAGAAGTATTCTGTTCGACGCCAACCCACTCAGCTCAATTTTGAAAATTTGGTGGAGAGATTCTATTCTACTGCCAGTGGGGATTATGTAAAACGCAAAGCGATGAATAGAAATACTAGTAACCAACAAAACTTGACATTCTGCTTTATATTAAATGCAACCCGCACGTCAGTAGTCATCAGATAGCAATATCATGCAAAACGTCACAATCAACTGTCAATTGGAAAACTAGAAAATATATGTATCGTCCTTACCATATTGAATTATACCAGGATTGCGCAAGGATGACTTCAAAGGACGAGTAAACTTTTGCGAGATTAAATCCAAATTTTGTTTATTATATTATGTATTCTGACGAGGGTACGTTTAGAAGCAATGGTGCTGTTAATCGTCATAATATGCACTATCACGCATTCTGGATCCGACAAACGCAAAACCAGAGCCACTGGTCTATAAATGTTTGGTGTGGCATTCTCCACTATGGAACTATTGGACCGTATTGTTTAACACTCCTCTGCCTGGTCGTATCTACTTTCCATTCCTTCAAGAAATTTTGCCTAACCTCCTTCATCTGCTTAGTAATGGTGACTGCAACAGGACAGTGCCCCTCCGCACCACCACCGCGAGACACGAGAATTTTTAGATGATAATCATTCTCAAAAATGGATTGGGTGTGGAGGTTTTGTCCAGTGACCCCCCAAGATCGTGCGATCTTACTGCTGTAGATTTGTTCTGTATTAAAGAACGTATAGTTGTCAACCGGTATGAAAAGAGCGGCCAGTTTTTCCGATGATTACCGAAGTCACAGTAACGTACAAATGAAGTAATTTGCAGCCCACACATAGTATCAAGATGACAATTTCAGATTGTATTACTATCTAATTAATAATAAAGATAAAAAAATATTTGACGGAGCTGCCGTGTAAGGGGGTGAAAATTGAGACCAACCCCTCTCTGCGATCTCGAAAAGCGTGCATAGTATCAAGTTAAAATTTTCAGTTTATATTACCAACTAATTAATACTAAAAATAAAATAATAATATGTGGTGGAGCTGCCGTCTAAGGGGGTGAAAATTGAGACCAACCCTTAATTCTCGATCTCGAAAACCATGCATAGTATCGAGTTGAAATTTTCAGATTATATTATTAACTAATTAATAATAAAGATAAAATAATAATATTTTATGGAACTGCCGTCTAAGGGGTTGAAAATTAAGACCAACCCTCTACCCTCGATTTCTAAAAGAAATTTTCAGAATATATTACTAACTAATTAATAAAAATAAAAAAGTAATATGTGACGGAGCTGCCGTGTAAGGGGGTGAAAATTGGGACCAACCCCCTATCTGCGATATCACGCTCACCCGCACCCACACGTAGACACACGCAGACACACGCAGACACACTCAGACACACGCAGACACGCATACCACGCATACACACGCATACACACGCAGACACACGCAGATACACGCAGACACCGCAGACACACGCAGACACACGCAGAACACGAGCACACGCAGACACACGCAGACACACGCAGACACAGCAGACACACTGCAGAACAGACACGCAGACACATGCAGGCACACGCAGACACATCGCAGACACACGCAGACACACGAGACACACGAGACACACGCAGACAC
Source organism: Vesta saturnalis (assembly GCA_036346205.1). Taxonomy (NCBI): domain Eukaryota; kingdom Metazoa; phylum Arthropoda; class Insecta; order Coleoptera; family Lampyridae; genus Vesta; species Vesta saturnalis. The sequence goes on along the minus strand of JARFJB010002342.1, from coordinate 424,852 downwards.
ACGCAGACACACGCAGACACATGCAGACACACGCAGACAATCGCAGGCACACGCAGACACATGCAGACAATCGCAGACACACGCAGACACACGCAGATACACGCAGATCCACGCTGACACACGCAGACACGCGCAGACACACGCAGACACACGCAGACACACGCAGACACACGCAGACACACGCAGACACACGTAGACACACGAAGACACACGCAGACACACGCAGACTCACGCAGACACATGCAGACACACGCAGACAAACGCAGACACATGCAGGCACACGCAGACACATGCAGACAATCGCAGACACACGCAGACACACGTAGACACACTCAGACACACGCAGACACACGCATACACGCAGACACACGCAGGCACACGCAGGCAGACGCAGACACTCGCAGACACACGCAGACACACGCAGACACACGCAGATACACGCAGATACACGCTGACACACGCAGACACGCGCAGACACACGCAGACACACGCAGACACACGCAGACATACGCAGACACACGCAGGCATACGCAGAGAGACAGACAGACAGCCAAACAGCCAGACAGACGGAAAGGCAGTCAGGCAGGCTGACAGACAGACAGACAGACAGACAAATGAACTTGTCTTCAGAACTAAGTGGCAATAGTACTGCAATAAGTTCTATTAACAGTCCAACTTGGCAACATATTTAATACGAACAGGGGTTGTTTATCATCTTCAGAGTTCTAAAAAAAAACAAGGAGCTGCCTATGTAAGGTCAGATATTTAATTTCATCACCATCATACGTACTCGATATACATATTATAAAATTATCAATACCGATCACTGTGAGAGATCGCCGGTTACACTCACATAACCATCTCGTCATACCTCACTCATGCATTTTTTAAAGGTTATAACAACCTACAATTAAATTAATGACATTTGTGCTTTATGTAGATATGTAGTTCGTAATAGTTTCATTTAACCATTAAATCACTTAGCCACCTTCATAGTTTTCATTTATTAGTGGTTCATATTATTATTGTCACGGATAAGGCTAATTACAACATAAACCCATTACATCTTGCTAAAGCCTTGGCGCCCTTCACAATTCTCATGTTCTCATGTAAAGCCGACCGAATCGGGTATCGGTCCAACTTAATAGTATGTACCATTGCCATACAATAAAAAAGGGGAATAAGATCTCAGTAGTAACACGAACCGAAACGAAGGCCGAAAATCAAGTACTCATTGCTTACCAGTTGTTTTTCGAAACAAACGCACAGACGCTCGGACGCACGGACGAACGGAGGCACGGGTGCACGGACGGACGCATGGACACACGGACACAACGGACGCACGGACGTACGGACGCGGACACACGGACACAACGGAGGCACGGACGCGCGGACGCACGGACGCGCGTACACAGACACAGACACAGACATAGCGCAGGCGCAGACACTGACACTGACACAGGCACAGACACACACCCACAATGTAATTAGAAATTGTATTGCTTGGTTGTGTACTGTTCATTTTTTAATATCGACGGCATAGACTATTAGGAAATTCGTGTTCTGGCCTATTACTGTTTGTTAAACATTGAATATGTATCATTCTTTTGTATGAATTACACTTATACTTTTTCATATGATTTTCTTCTCTGTGCAATGTGGACATTTATCATATACGTCTGTACTCATTTAACAGAAGATGTTGAAGTTTTAGTCTGAATACTTTTCGGGTCTATTTCGTCTAATAAATTTTTATTTTATATGAGCTGTTTAAAATAATAGATAATAAAAACGCCACATCTTTTTGAAAAACGTGGTCTACTTCCTCAATACGCCATAGCCAGGCTGAATCGTTATCACAATTAATTACTGACAAACATTTTTTTAAATAAAAGTTTTGTTTTTCCTTTTTAGCCATCCTTCTGTCAAGTGGATCTAAATGTGACAATTTCTTTGTATTTAAATTAATAACCAGTAATAATTAATGGACATTTTGTTTAAAAGAGAAAGGAAACTTTTCATCATGAAACATGATCGAATCCAGTTCCATGGACACAATTTCATATCAAGCATTAAACCGTGTGATTATTCTTTTTTTTTAGATTGTTGTAGCATGCCTTCTCGCCGGTTTCAAATGGTTTTGCAAGATGCTTCAAAAATTTTGCATTGAAATGACTGTAAATAGTTCGTGGTTTTTTTAATTCCAGGATTCCTCTGAAATTTTTTCATCTAATGTATCACATTCTGTAATCTTAACCAGGTGTCGTGTAAATAATTTACCTACTTATGATTAAATACTTCTAGCCCACTGCTATAATTAGCTATGGAAAATAATGGATAACTAGAAAATATTATGCCACTTTGCTCGTCGGTAGATTAATAGGTCCAGGTTCAATAATATTTGATTTGCTTATTAACAAAAATAGAATTCCATAGATATTTTTTTACAAAGAAAAAATGTTGGTTCAAATCTGAAAATAAATAATGTAATCTCGGACGCCAGTTTGTTTTGAAGGAACAAATAAACCTTAAGAATAGAAAAGTCACAAAAACCAGTAAAAAATAATGACAACAATGCGTTTTATTACTATACTTCATTAGATTATGATGATCTCTTGAAAACTAATGTTAGTGATTTTTAATTAATTGCCTTAAACTATAATGTGAATTAATTAACAATGTGAAATACCTGAAGTAATTTCTAAATAGAAACACAGTTCGCAGATTTATTTTAAAAAAACAAATTGCATCCTTATCATATCGAGCAACATCAAGCTTTACGTGAAATAGATTTTCAAAATCCAGAATCTTTCTCCCAATGTGAATTTTGTTAATAACATTCTATTTACGGATGAGGCAACTTTTCACAATAATGGCAACATCAATACACATAACTATCATCACTATTCAGATACTAATCCACACATCTTAAGAGTTGTTAATCACCAGCATCGATGGTCAGTTAATGTATGGGGTGGTATAATCAATTTTAATGTGGTTGGTCCTTTTTTCTTTGATGGGAGTCTTACTGGAGAAAGATATTTACAGTTTTTGGAAAATGATTTACTCGAGCTTTTGGAAAATATTGAGGTAAATAATATTCGTACGATGTGGTTTCAACAGGATGGCGCCCCTCCACACTATGCAATCAACGTTACGTAATATCGATAGAAGTTATCCGATAAGGTGGATAGGACGAGGTGGTGTGCAAAACTGGCCAGCCATTTGATTTTTTCCTTTGGGTCTACGTTAATGAAAAAGATTGCCAACATCCTCCCACCACAAGCGAAGATATGAAAAATAGAACTAGTGCTGCGTTTCAATCCATTTCGTCTCTAATGCTGTTGTGAGTGAATCTTTCGTTTACTGAACGAATTGGAAAGTGTTTAGCTAGTCGTGGTCAGCATTTTGAACATTTAATTTGAATGTATGATTTTATTCGTTTATGTTTACTTGTTCAACTTATTTTTAGGTGTAGAGAATTATTTTATTGTTTAGTTAAAGAATTTATTTGCCATTAGTATTTTCTTATTTGCTCTGGATTTTGTTTTATTTGTTCTTCCTTATGTCAATATTTTCAGATAAAGCGTCAATATCTCAAGAAGGGCCCGTCTTATGGCTATGAAACCTATTATCAATTAGTATTTAGTTTTCACGGGGAATCGAAATGTGAAAAAATATACAGGGTGTTGCATTTGAAAAAATTGATAAAAATTACATTCTGTATAGTTTTACAGGTTTTCGAAAAATTTCCCAGTCTGTTTGTTAGTTGACTATTATTAATAGTAGCTGGTATAAACAGATTTAAAAAATCGCGGTTCCAAAGTTAACTGTATTTTGGTACTAAAGTGACGATATCTGCAGAACGGTTAGTGATACAGGTAAAAATTTCTATCCTTTTATCTAAATGTAGCAATGAATCCAAAAAATGCAAAAATATACAGGGTGTTCCATTAAAAAAACAGGTTAGGGTTAGCATTTTTTTGTCACCCTGCATATACCTAAATATTTTTAGAATGTAGGTCCAATGATCGTGTATTACCACACCAACATTGGTTTGATATCTCTAATAGTTAAGGAGAAATCCTCTGTCCACGCAGTAGACACTCACCCTGTATGTGTGTGTGTGTATATATATATATATATATATATATATATATATATATATATATATATATATATACAACACACACACACACACACACACACACACACACAGTAAGTATACACAATTAAATACTTATCTTTTTTGGTTTTTTTAGTGGTATATTTTATATTATACAATCTAAACCCTTACAGTTATCTTCGTTAGTAGTAATATCTATTAAAATTGTTAAAGATGTTGAAACAATTTTGTCAAAGTTGAAAAATTAAAACATAAACATCTTGAGAAACGTATAAAGCCAACTATAGAATTAAATGTTAGTAAAGAGTAACTAGGTCATGAAAAATGAAATATTGTTAAACTGTCTTAAAGATGACAAATCACAACACCCTCTAACGGTCGAAAGCTAACAATGAAAATAGTCAGTCAAAAAACATTTAACAAAATTTAATTAAGTTATGATGTAAGTGTAAAGTTGTAAAAAACTTCAATTTGAAAATGATAGAAGCATTCACAAATATAAACATGACATTGATTAAAATAATCTATTTAAATTTAAGAAATAAATAGCTTTATCAATAATTGCAAGTGTTATTAACAACGAACAGCGTAATGCAGAATAGTTTTTTGTAATTTTTTTTTTAATTTCAACTATCTATGTTAAATTATAGTCCTGTGATAATTTGACATATAACGGTAAAGCATTTGATTTAAGGTCTAAGAAAACGCAGCAAAAAACCTAGACATACCAAAAGTAAAAATTAAACCCACAATCCACGTCAAAAAAATGGTGTAATTAAATCTTTAGTAGATCGATCAAAACGAATTTGTGACCCTGAATTTCTGAAGGACGAATATAAATATTTAACAAAATCCTTACTTATAGATATTCCCCTACCGATATTAATAATATTATTACACCTTCTAGTCATAACCTTAAAGAAAAACGAGTTCTTAATCTTGGTTCTGCTTTTCTTCCTTTTATACCTAATGTTACACATATAATTGAAAAAATCCTAATTAAGTATGGGATTAGGACTACTTTTAAACCTACAAAAAAAATTAGAAAACATTTCAAATCACCTAAAGATGTCTCAAGCCCGTTATCATCTTCCGAAGTGTATAAGTTATCTTATTCATGTGGAAAAGTATACATTGGAACCACAAAATGTAGCTTTGATCCAAGACCTAAAGAACGTCTGAGATTTTGTAGATTAGGTCAACCAGAGTAGTATGCGGTAGCTGACCATGTCTTAAATAATTAAATCATGACATTGAATTTGACAATATGGAGATATTGTCAAGACAAACTCAATATTATGTTCGTTTACAACATGAATTTATTGAGATATATAAACATCCTAATAATTTTAATAGACAAGAAGAAAATCTCCGTTTAAATAGGTTTTGGCATCTTATAATTAAAAAAAGGCATAATGATACGTCTTCTTGTGTCTGATTTTTTGCCGTGTTTTTCCTAGACCTTGAAGCAAATGCTGTACCGATTATATGTTAAATTACCACATCACTATAATATAACATAGGTAGTTGAAATTAAAACTAAAATTAAAAAAATTACAAAAAACGTTCTGCATTATGTTTTCGTTGTTAATAACACTTGCAATTATTGATAAAGCTATTTCTTTGTTAGATTTAACTAGATTATTTTAATCGATGTCATGTTTATATTTGTGAATACTTCTATTATTCTCAAATTGAAGTTTTCCACAACTTTATACTTACATCATAAGTTGATTAAATTTTGTTAAATGTATTTTTTGATTGACATTTTTCATTGTTAGCCTTCGGCCGTTAGAGGGTAGTCTGATTGTCATCTTTAAGACAGTTTGCAATATTTAATTTTTAATGACCTAGTTATTCTTTACTAACATTTAACTCTATAGTGGCTTTATACGTTTCTTAAACTGTGATATTAATAGCAGACTTTATGTTTTATGTTTTAATTTTTCAACTTTGGCAAAATTGTTTCAACATCATTAACAATTTTAATAGATATTAGTACTGACAAAGATAACTTTATGTTATCGAAACGTTTAATTGTATAATTTAAATTACACCATTAAAAAACCCAAAAAAGATAAGTATTTTATTATGTATAATAATGATGAAAGTTTACATTTTCAAGTAAGTATACACATTTATATTATTTGTATTTTTCTTGTCACTGTCCCTATTTTCTACTTTTGATTTCCTTTCTTGTCGGGGCAATAGGAAAATAAGTACCAGCACTGATCGATAGTTGGACGATACCGTTAGTAGGGAATGATTCGTCGTCCGGGGCACGGTTAGGCTAGTAACCGGCCTACCTGTTATTTAATTACTAAAAATAACAATACGAATGCCTCTGATCGACCTGGCTACAAGGAGCGGTCAAGGTCGTTGCTGACGACAGTGCAAGTGAAGAATGGTGAGTTGGTACATGGAAAAGTGATTGGAAATATATGGACGATAATTAAAAACGAAGGCATGAGCGTAGTTGCGAAACGAGCATTCTATAATCGTGTTTGTCCCATCGGTACTGTAAGGAAGCCAGACAGGGTATCTCAAGAAAAGCACGAACGTAAAATAAATTCCGTGGGTATGAGATTCCTGAGAAACGCATGTGGTAAAACGAGAAAGGATATGAAGGAGTGTGGCGAAGAAAAGACGATGATAGGTATGAAAGTAGTACTACGTTAGTTTGGTCACATCGAAAAATTAACAAAGCAAAATTTATGTGAGTCAAGTTAGAAGTAATGGATTGGTAGGACATGTAAAACTTGGCTGAATGCAATAGAATGTATGATAAAAGAAAGAAATAAAAAAAAGAATAAAAGGGCATGCCAGAGACAATATATGAATCTTGCGGAAGCTACAGAGGTGTGCAGGGATAGGAAAGCATGGAGAAAGAGCTCAAAATAAAGTAGACAGGGATTGTTTTGTGTACCCCGCAAGGAAATTGCGTGAATGTTTTGTTATGTTTATAACTGACACTTCCACTTTGCTTAAACTGGTTTAACAATCTCTCGAAACGGCTGGCTTAGGATAATTTCTTTCGGAAAACCTTGGACCATTCGCTCGGGAGCCAATAAACAATTTTCGTGATATTCTCCAAGAATAAGAGTAATATCAACACGCTCTTCTTTTGGATAAATCTTCATTTTGACTAAACAACAGCACAAAAATATTTACATAATAACGATCTATACACAATTACAAAAAATAATACCACTATAGCAAAAACAGACTTTGCAGACTAAATTGTTACAATTAAAAATTAAATAAATTTTCGGATATTTCTAAGTAGCATAGACAACTAGATACATTAGAACTTTTATTTTAAAACTCCAAATGGTGCAAGAACGCCCTAATCCCTTCCCATAGGTAATTAAAAGTACATTTACTGGTAAGGTCAAACATATGGCGTTCTATTTAAATTAATGAAGTTATGGCCACTTAAAGTTCTTATTTGATTAGTTTAAATTTTTGGACACCCTTTACAAGATGGAAAGGTGATTATAATTGGGATATAAAATATGATCTATTGTTAAACTTTACTGTAAATTTCACTTACATTACTTTAATACTTCTTAAGTATTTGAAACTTGAGAATTAGGTTAGATAATGATAAAATTCAAATGATTTAAAAAATCTTTAGGTTTAGGTATTATAAACGTTATTAAAACACTTATTTTTATCGGAGAATCCAAAACTGCAATAATATGTAGGGGATCTAATTTAAAAAAAAACAACTTTTATATTTTTAGGGCTTTTGGGACACCCTGTATAATATGCAAATAATTTTTAAATGTAACGATAATAGACCCTCATATGTCCCACATGGCCATGATATACCGTGCCATATAGTGTGAATAACCCCCTATAATATAATAAATACATTTTAGTGGCCAAGTTTGACCAAGAGCACCAGTTTACTTTATGGTTGACTCCCCCTGTACAGGTAACCTGGGAGGCACTATATTTCCTTAAGTAACAATTTTAAGAGATTGTATATACTTCTATCGTAAGTGCTGAATAAGTACGAACAAATAGGACGAATGGTTTTATACTATACAGGGTGTCCCATAATTAGTTGTACACAGAACCATGGTAGAATCCTAACGAAAAATTATGACGATTTGTCAAATGTGACCTTAGTAAAATGTTGATAATTAACAAGTTACAGGGTGTTAAAGTTGAATATTATTAAATTGTTAACACCTTGTATTTTTTACTAAATGTAGTGGAAAGTTTTACTGGCCTAATCAGGGGCTAAACTCCTCCCAAGGGTTGAAAAAAGTCCCCGAAAAGAAGCCGAGCCCACTCTTAGCCCCACCCCAGACCCCACTCAGACCCGCACCACTATGGCGTCACGTCCGTAGGCTGGGCCCCTTCTGTTTTCAATTTTTTCACGAAAAATTAGGCGTGAAAAATTCTCAGCAAGATGAGTGCCGCGGTTTTATTTATTTGGTAAATTTGTTCTAAGGCCTTAAATGATTCTAAAAGATTTTACTACTGCTGAGAACGATAACTGTAAATGTTATCGAAACGTACAGATTTGTAAAAATATACACCAAAAATCCAAAAGATAAGTATTTAAATTATGTGCAATAATGGTGAAAGCTTATTCTCATGTAAGAGTAATCATTGTCTTACCAACACGAACTTTTGAGTTTGCTTAGCTAATAGACATACTTCTCACGTACGAATCAGCGCAACTATATGCAGGGTTCTGCACCTCCACATGCACGGAAGATAGCGTCGTTAATATGATAGAGCAGAATGTCCCAGGCAAAAGCTATTCGTGACGGAAAGTTTTACGACCGAAAAATATTGACATGCATACAGTGTCCCCGAAAAAGACTACACAGGAACTTCCTCTGTTATCTTAAATAACCATTTATATTATTTCATATGATTCTACATGAAATTTAAGTTTAACTTTGAAAATTTTTTTCCTATTGGTAACCATTTTTTAAATATGGGCATTTTTTCAAATTTTGACATTTTGAATGCATCAGAAATAGACGCTTTTGTCTTGTGCTGTTGGTTCAGTACATACATGACCTGTAGATGTTGTTGGGGAAAAGTCACTTCAAACTTGAATATCGTAAACTTTTGAAGACTTTTTCTCAAGTAGAACATGTTGCATTTTGGTCTTCATCTGATGCAGTCTTAAATGAACTATCACTCTGCTATGGCATTCCCTATGTCTATGTTACATGGTTTTTGGCATTATTTCGGAAAACTTTTTTTTTGGGTATGAAAATAATATCATCTGAGATGCAAAGTATATTTCTTGGTATATTATTTTTTAACGTCACTCTTATAACTTGGTTTCCCGTTTAGGTAACTTAGGGGCTGTGTTATATGAAACTATGCGCTGCCTCAAGTACTGCATGGTTACATTACTCACGCATCCAGTGCACTACTGCCGTAGTGATCCTGAAAAAGATCAGTTGAGCTTGACGATTTTCTTTTTTATTTCGTCTGCATCGAATACCTAGCATATGTTTAACGATCACTTTGAACACGTTATCCAAATCGCACAGTACTGTCTCTTGATAATAGTAATTTAGCTGCTATCTGGCAAACACGTTGAAACTTGTTTAAATACGCTGCGTTAGTACGTATTCGGTATTTTTCTATCATTTCTCATATGCTTGGGCATTGCTGTTTATTATACATTTTTGTCCTTGCAGATAACTTTAGCTTATTTAATTTTATGATTGTTAATGACTCTGGAAGATTATCGAACATGTGACCAGGGGGTATTGGGAAAATTTCTCGAACTCTTAGACGAATGTGAGCTTTAAGAAAGACATGCCTTCGGCCCTAGCACTTACCGGGTGGTTCATTGACAACTTCTTTGTCTATTTTTATTGTGCGTGTGTGGGCGTTTGAGGGCGCGCGCGTGCGTGTGTGGGTTCGTTCGTGCTTGTGTATGTGCGTGCGTCTAAGTGTGTGCTTACACGCTGAGTCATATACACCGATTTCATGAAAAAAGGACAAGCAATCACTGGGGAGTGTTATGCGTCGTTCTTGAACCGGTTGCGCGAAGAAATTCAGAGAAAACTTCCCCATCTTGAAAGGAAAAAAAATTATTCTGTCGAGACTATGCCTTAGCAGTTTCGAAGCGCAAAATTGTGGAATTAAAGATTTAATTGAGCTAAAAGCTAAAATTAAAGAAAATCTACCCAAAATAATTTTTTTTTCTATCTTTTGCAACGATTTATTGAACGAACCTCGTACAGTAATATTACAAATTACTATTACAAAATTATTATTAGTTAAATTTTGTCACTATTCTTCTAAAAACATTTAACCGTAACAGCTTTACGTAATACAACTGACACTTCATAGAAATGTCAGCTTGTCTAAAATATAGTTAGATTAAATTTGCTAATTTACGTTAGAAAGTTATCTCATTGATTACTTCATGGTTATTAAAGGTATTTTCTAGTTTTATAAGTTTCTTGTTTAATTTTCTATTTATGCTTGTATTTGTTTCAGCATTCAATGCTATACTTCTTTCATCATTATGAATTACCTGTGATACTGCAACAAGCACATTTTCAAGAATTTATACTAAGAAATACACAACGTGAAGTGACTGCTATCAGACCTATACCACAAGGGATTACGGCAATAAATCCATTAACAACAAGAATAACACAGTTTTTATCCACATTACGATCTACAGCCACTACGCAAACGTCAACGACTATTAGTTCAGCGGCAGCTGCAACTACCGTTGCTACATCAACCTCTACTGCATCTACATCAACAGTAGGTACAACAGCTCAACCAACAACTTCAAGTCAAACAAGTCAAACGCCACCTAGTGCGGAAACAGCAGCTGCTGCAAGCCAAACCTTAGAAGTGTTGCAAGCTCGTTCATCTGGAGGCTCGGGTGAACCAGTGAATTGTTAATAAAAAACAATGAAAGGCGATTAATTCAGTGTATATACAATCAATGCTTAATTGTATATTATGTATACGTCTTTGCCTTGTTTTAATTTTCAAGGCATCGCCGGTGTACATTATTGTATATTAATTTTTATTAGGTGGATGTAGATATTATTATTAAAATGTGCTAGAAAAGTAAAGATGAACTGTGTAAATTTTGTATTATCTGCTTTGCGTTATCCTAATTTTTTTTCCATTAATTTCTATTATAAATCATATTTTGTTTTTAAGTTTTTATATGTAGATAATAATTTTTTTTTTTTTTTGGTTAATGCAATAAGGAAAACAGTGTATTATTAAAACTTCAGTAAATGGTTAATAAAATGATGACCCTATTTTCACACTATTAGGTGATCTAACGTTCCTGTTTAATGATTATTAATAGAGGCATAATGCGAACGCTGCAGCAAAGGTAGGTGATTCAAATTTTAACATTTTAATATGAGATGTAACACACCGTATTCAAGCGAACTTATATTAATTATTATTGATCAAATGCTTACAGAATATAATAATACTGTGACGAATATAATTATTTGTTTCAGATCCGTAATCTACAGTACATCATTTTTATGCATGTATTAAAATTTTAGAAACTTAAATACTGATAAACGAAGTTACTAACACATAATGTCGTGGGTAACGAGCCTCGTACCTGGAAGTCATTTATTCAATAGTAGAAACGTTATGTCACGAAACTAACCACTAAGCTAGCCCGACAGTTTTAAGATAAACTCAAATTTCTATAAAAGGAATGAATGTGTAAAGACAGCAAAGTGAAAGTAAGTTTCAAGTACACGTATGACTACTATAAAAACAGTTTAAAATATGATACACAACATTAAACAAAAAATTAAACAGCTAAACTTATATACAACTAAAAATCATGTACGAAATCAGTAATAAGCAGTAATAATTAGTGGTACCATTGATTTATTTATTGTTGACGGTAACACTTACGTTTAAAAATCGTTTAATTTTCAAAAATAAAGAGAACCTTAGCATCACGTATTTCGTAGGTAACAGGTACCGGATTATGAAGTCGGGCCTGGTGATCATCTGATCACACTGTCCTTTAAATAATACTAATAAAATTATATTAACAACAGGTACCAAATTTTATTTTAGGTTGAGCCATGTGTAGACTACTGTGAACTCTGCGCGAAAACAGTATCAACCTCACAGTGTTCAGTCAATATCTGTTATAAATAAATGTATAAAGTCAAATCCGCGTGAAGTTTGGAAGCACTGATTTAGTCATGATTGTATGATTTATTTGGCGTTATTTGAGTTCATTGCAAATTGTAAAATTTTCGTATTCAGTTTTATGGTTATTGCGTTTTCTTCTTCGTCATAAAGATGTTGAAGTTTTAAATTGCGAATATATTTGTCGCGTATTTTAGGTATAGTTGTTTATGTTGAATCCTTGCAGGAGAAACAAGTAACTTTATTATAGTACATATCGGGTAATCCTAATTTTAGGCAATTGTTAATGGATAGCTTTGTTCTGAGTGGAGATTACTTTATGTGAAAGTGTTTGTAATTAAAATTACTGCAGGAATCGTGCGGATTACGAATCATGAGAGTAAAAACACGCGACACTGCGAAATTAGACTTATTAAGGGTAGACAACTGTGGTTTTTATATGATGTTAAATTAGGGTCGATTTTCCAAAGCATAGTGGCGACCTAGTACCAATAACGTATTTTCTAGATGGTTTTTATGAAAATATTCGGATTTGCCGCCCGTACGGTTTGAAGGAATTTTACCTTTGTGGTTGGTTATGCTTCGTGAAGTTTAAAATGACGAAGTTTGGAATAATCACGAGAGAAGAGCATTGATTAAGTGGCATCCCGTTCGGCAAGCGTATTTTGATGACAAGTTTGCAGGATTTTGTTTTCTCGGTGCACTAAAATCACCCAACGGAAAATCATGTGGAGCTTTGTTAAAGACTTCAGTGGTTATGTGGGTTGGTTTAACGAACGTAAGTGTTGAGGGTAGCAGCTGAGCACCCGTTATTATTTCTGGACGTAACTGTAATACTCCAAGATATTACGTCTTGCTGATGGTAATTGTATCCACCCATCAACTAATGTAGTAAAATTTAGGGTGTTGTGAGGAACATAATTGGTGGAGAGCGACCAGCTATCGTGCCGACCGGAGAAGGCGAGTCTCAGACACCCTTTACTGTTTCTACTTTGGCGTCCTGAAAATGTAAGGTAAAAATATTCAGGTGCTTATTGTTATCTTGGTTTAATATAAACATTGTTTGGTTTTGAAGGAAGATTTTTGAGCTTATTTGTTTTTATTAAATATTGTAAATTACGCGTCACCAGTTTATAGTATTGATAAAATCGTTTATTTGACATATTTACGAAATGTCATTTATTCACGTATATCTTGAGATATTTAATTTCTTTTGTTTACTGTTGGATGCTGGTGACGTCATGTTCGTATGGTTTGTGATTATTTCTTTTTAAGGTATAATTGAATATTTATATTTTAGTAAAAGGGCATGTGCCGACAATCTTGAGCTCTCTAAAGCGTTTTTGTAGTAGCAAAAGAAAGGAATAGCAATTTTGTCAATTTTTTAAATGTTTATGAGTGATTTATTTTCAAACCGTCGCTGGCGATAAAAGCTTTTGTTCGTTACGTTGAAATTGATTGTGTATGTGGTCGTTGGTTTGTTTTAACGTAGTTTTAATAGATTTTTATTAAATTATTAAGTTTCTTTAAAGTGCTAAATTTCGTCTGTAAACGAACAGTATGCCGATGCTAAAGGGCGATAACCTTTTCTATTTCGGTATTATGTATGTCAATTAAGATAGGAGCGGGGGTAGTTTTATTTGAATTAGCTAGTAAACTAAAGTTGAATCCAATAGTGGGGAGATTTTCTTATTTTAATTTAGCAACAATATGCAAGGTGGAATTTACAAAAAATTTAAAAGTGAAAGTGCCGAATAGTAAAAGCTATATTGTGGTGTTTGGGAGCATTACGTGTTGATGGCGAGCAATAGGTAGTTTCAAGTATTTTTACTTGCTTTATACCTCCTTTCGTTTGAGTACATTATACTCGGATTAAAGACAGGATGAGATCCAAAACATTTTCCGATCAGACTTACCGTATTATCGTAACTATAGAATTTTAATAAAATCAACGACGAGCTAATTGGTCCTTTCAATTATTTGCTCGTGCAATGTTCTAATGCCGTTTGAATCCATTACAATATAATACACAATTCTGAATATATTGTATCGTGCTGATTTAATTTAGGTAATTTTACAGAGGAAATACTTATACAGAAAACTCAGTTGAAAATAGCTTCCTTATTTTTTATGTAAAGTTAATAGTTTTGCAGGTTCTTACACAGTCGTTTAAAATGATTTGAGGTCTTTTTGATAATTAAAATTACTCATCTAAAATTGGTCTTTATTTTTTTCTCTAAATGTAAATTTTTTAAATATTAGCAAAACTTGCTTTAGCGTCCTCTATGAAGTATTAAACCGGATTTATACGTAAAGCAGAAGTGTGCTAATAATGTAAGCTTGGAATAAAATGAATGGTGCTTCTTGGTTTAAATGGCCGAAGTCTTAAAAATTAAGCATACTTTTAGTTTAAGTAAAGAATTTTTACACTTACGTTTCGGAAGCATGAGTAATTAATATTACTTTCTTTTTTACGGCTGTGCTAACATTTTGTTTTTTGTAATACTAACTACACTAACATTAAGGACGTATTTCATTACTTTCATAAACGTTAATTTTTTTGAGGTGTGATAAAGGATTTAATACTGAGTGCTTAATGCTTTGTTCGGTGGAATAAATAGTAACATGGTAAAATTTTTAAATATATTGGAGTTTGAGTTACTATGATTGACCTTTTAAACCAACAAGCAGCCTTCAGTTTCTTTAAAATTATCGTTTGTTAATTATTACAAAAACAATAATGTAGGCGTACAAAAAAGAATTACCTCTCCCTGGTTAAAAGTTTGTAAATTTTAAAAGGAAACCACTGAACTGCTAAAAATTTAATAAATTTTAGATAAAATTGGTTGAAAGTAGAATCATGGTAGGTTAAATTTGATCTTTCTATTATAAACACTACCTATACATTCGAAATGAAAAGTATGTATTTTTCTCGAATGAAAATCACCTGTACAATATTCTAAAACATAAATCTACAAATATTTAAGTTTGTCATTATATCTTTCATGCTTTATTCTAAATAAAACAATTTTAGGAGGTCTTAAGATTTATGGGGTTATTTTGAAATTACTTTGCTAGCCCGGGCTGGGAGCCGATTTTATTAACAACCTTTCTATTTGGTCTATATGTTGAGGGTTTTTGAACAAAATCTGTTTGAATATCAGTGAACTAAACACCTACGTGAACGGAGGGGTGCCTATCCTAACGGAAGATACAAGAAAAAATACAATAAACTAATAATTTGGGTATAACTAAAAATCCTTCCTGATCAACAATCACAATATAAGCTTTTCTGGTATTTCAATTTGAATAATATTTCTTTAAATAGGGATGTTTAGGCTGTTGGTTGATAAAAATTAAGAATCGGGCCGAAATGAGATTTAATGGACATGTTAAATAATATATTTATTATTTAGATCGAAAGAGTAGTATCTAGGAATTTCGGGTCTATATCAACAATAAAATGTGAAAATTCGCTTTTTAGGTGAGTTATAATAGAAAAGTGTCGAGTTCCGCGGGAAGGCTGATGACGATGAGTAAGCTTTAGAGGACTTTGGTATACCCATGTAATTATTAAGTATCTAATGCTAACCATACATCGTACAATGTGTAAATTTTGAAGCCAAATAAAATAGATGGAGATACACCTTTTTTCTCTATACGTTCCATGTAAGATACAGTTGGCCAGTTACGTAATGCTTTTGCAAATATTTGTTAGGTTATATTTGTTTCCTGCATATAATTATAAGGTCTTTACTGTTCAAGGTTAGTATATCTGTTGTATATTTGGGCTAATTGCCTAATGGCGTTTGGTGATAAATTCTTAAGTATTTGTCGGTTAAATCTGTCTTGTCCTAGAGCGGATTTTTTTGCTTTGTGTAAGTTTAATATTTGGTAGGGTGAAATGGGGCTAAGATATGGACCATTGTCGGATAGTTTCTATGGTCTTTGGTTTTAGAACTCCTCTTGGTTTTGCTCGAGCTAAGCTTTGAGATGGTTGTCAAACGATGGATGGTCTGTGGTTGTGAGCACGGAGTGCAGGTGAAGACCGAACAGGTCGGCTTTATCCTGGTCTGAAACTGCAAAGTTACCTTGAGGGTTGATTAGGTCACATTTTGGTCTGGTTCTTTCTTGTGTTAGGAATTTGAATTTATGTCAAAATTTAGGGCGTTCACGGTAGTCAAGTTTGATTGTCTGTTTGATTCAGTTCTCTTGGGTGTACCTGTTGGTTTCTAATCGGATGGTTGCACTGCGATTTGGAGATGAAATTGGTTGTCTTGTAGTGTTTAGTGGTAGGTCTGGGAAGTTATTGGAGATGGGTTCTTGAACACATTCTAATGCGTGTAATTGTAGTTTGTGTTGGAGAAAGTGGAGGAGCTGGTAGAGGCGGGTAGTCAGATGTTATTGTGGTGCCGACGTGACTGTTGTCAGCGAAGTCTGTACTAGTTGTTCAGAGCATGTTATATGATCGGTATGGAGTAGCCTCTACATCCAATCTCCGTAGGGTGAATGTTTATTATTCTCAAAACAGGAAAGCTGAGTAGTTTGCCAGCAATATGCTTGAATTAGTGTTGTCTGTCATGTCTCCAAACTGTGTCTTGCATTCTCCGAGTAGAACTGGAATGGGAATGTCTAGTGTAGTCTAGTAGTGGAGAAGAAAGGGTGTTATGTCCAGAAGGGTTATAATAGCTGAATACTATTATAGGTCTTGAAGGAAGATGCACCATTGTGGCTACACGTTGAAGGTGCTGACGGTGTGGCGGTAAGGTGTAGGGAGCGGAAGGATATCGGGTGTGTGTTAGTAGTGCAGTTCCTCGCATGCCTCTGGCGGTGTTGCAGTGTAGGTAGGTACTAGGGTGTGTTATGTTAAGGGTGTCTCCGTTGGTTAGTTTCGTTTCCGTTGTGGTCAGTATTTTTATTTGGTCTGAAAACTCCTTCGCTGCGTAGTCCATTCGAGGAAGGGCGGTTCTTGCACCGCTTAAATACTTACCCAAGGGAATAATTCCGTCACGTATGCCCGCCAAGCTAAGCGCCACCTCTAAGGCGTACCGTACATGGTAACATTATGGTGAAAAAATATTAAATATTGAAAAGTTGTAATTAAATAGGCGTATTGTTTATCCGAAAATCAGGATTGGCTTGTTATTCGAGCAGAAACTGCAATATATATATATATATATATATATATATATATATATATATATATATATATATATATATATATATATATATGGCGACGCTAAAATGTTTGTCAACGACATTCCCTTAGGACGAAGCTTTGCTATTTTGAATCTGGAAAAGACATGGAGATGCGAGATTCTGATTGGGGAATGTTGTAAAGTTTGACAATAGTATGTGCGCCTGATAAAAATTTCATCGGATTAAGCGTGAGGTTTTTCTAAGGTCTTGAACCACTTCTGGCCTTTGTCGTGGGTTTTCTGGTGAAACAGGGAGTACTTCATATTTGAAAGGTTTTTTTGAGTTCCTAACCCTCGTATTGTAATCTTCCTTTGGGTTACATAGGTTATAATCTCTTTGTTAGCCTAATATCTAGGTGTAGGTTTTTGCTGTCATGTGTGGTAAGTTGCATATAGTTCAGGAAATTTAATTAGAGGTAACATTGAGAGAGTAATTATTCGTCTACACCAGGTTATTGGTAGTAGTTTATATTACAGTTTTGGAGGTATTTTAGAGTATAATTTAAACTCTAATTTAATGTTGGTGGTGGTGATATACTGATAATGGATGTGAATGTAGTAGTGACGGGATTAATGCGAAATAAATAGGAATACTAAATGAAAATAATGAGCCAAGGAAAGTTGGAGGCTTTGCAGGATGGGTTGCGTAAAATTCTATTATTAATTATAACGGTGGTGGTTTTAGTAGTGGTCTGAACGGGTTTGTATAAATTTGGGTTACAATCGCTACTTATAACGTAATATTTCTGGTTGCGTGAAAATTTAGGAAAAAATATCGGGACGTTTTCAAGACTGGCATTTCGAGGTAGTAATAGTGTAGAGGATCAGAGATAATACAAAATGAAATAAAATGGTTGACAGTGTTTCTGGAGCGGTTTTGTCCTTTAAAGTATGAAGTAACGAGTGCAATAACTATATAAAGGAATTTCCACCGAAAATCGGCAATGGCGCTCCCATAATCCTAAACGATTTGTAAACACAAGGGTATAAAAATTACGGGAGTAAATGGAAAATAAGTTGGGATATGGATTTTGAAAAAGTGAATGAGGTGGTGATGACTCTATCGTTATAGTACCTGATTCCTTGGTTAATAGATGGGTAAGGGTTAGAATTAACTGGGCAAATTGGGACACGAAATTTCTGTATGACTCTAGATCGACGAACTTATATGGTGCTTCTAACTGGATTTGATTACTTTTACCATTTGCCCAAAGTACTTCAACTACATACGATTAAATTGGTATTTGTCTGGTCGGTACTCTAGACCATGGTATTTGTAATGTTGTAAGACCTCATGTAAGTCATCTAAATAACTTCACGTACATTTTACAAATTGAATTAATTTTCTTTATTAAGTGTTGACTCTTCTCGATGAAGGCAACCAGTTAGCCCTGAGTTATCCATATGCTAACATTGATAACATAATGACCGTTGTACTAGGTATACTAAATCTTTTTTACTTCTAAAGTTGGTATTAATTAAATGAAAAAAAAAACGTTAATTTAACTTATAAAATGTTAGGGTTTTTTCGTCTCATAATTAATTATATTTTAAATTTATTCAGAATAGGAAGATTATAATATACTAATTTTTCGTCGTAGTGTTCTTTATAGATACTATCCAGTCCTTACTAATACCTTTTTTGCTTGACTAGGATGTGATTAACGTTACTATATATTTAGGGCAGCGTGTTTGTTCTAGTTGGCGTCTCCTTGTTTGTAACTTTTAGCTTTAATTCAATCATTGTACCACCTGCACCACCTCTACTGATTGTATTACTGGCAAGACTCTAGACTGTTTGGTACTGTAAGTTTTGGTACAGTGTGGATATTTGCACGTAATAACGAAGAGGTAGTAGTTGTGTTCGAAAACTTACATAGAAGGTCTTCCCAGTTAGTCCAATCGACGTGGTACAAAGGACAGGGTCGCTAACCAAATTGAGTTCTCAATCCTATTTCTTATTCTCCAGTTCCCATGTAACGTAAAATGTTTGTTTTTAGTTCTTTTACGACCAGTTTCTCAATTATACTTTTATTTCTGGATTTATTTTTCCTTCTTTAATTTGTGTGTGCATCCGGTTCATTGAGTACTTTTGACAGTATTTCTTTCTAATTCTGATTTATTTGAGGTACTCAAAAGAAGATGAATGTGCCATATTTAATTAAGCTTTTGAGAATGAAACAATTTTAACGACTGCTGTCATTATTTTGATGTATCTGTAAGTTTGTTTTGAATTTAGTTAACTGGCCCTACGTTGGGCGCCAACTCCGTTACTTATCCTCTTGAGCTGGTGAGAATTGGTTAACAAAATAATTTGAATGTGAAGTGGGGAAATACCAGATAGTTAAACAATATGTGGGGGTAGCCAAGTTTAGAGGAATAGAAACATGATTGTATTACACATGAGTGAATTTGGCTAAATTAAAAAACGTCTTTCTTTAACAAAAAATAAATTAATATTAGTGATCAAGATTCTTATCACAAATATCCTAATTAACCTTCTTTAATTATTCCCCCATGCGTCCTCGTTCCGATAAAAACCAGCTGCAGAATCTTTAAGACGGAATCCTTTCCGATTCACCTAAGAATACTTCTCGATGCATACTTGACCGTTCAGCTGCTATAACTAAAACCGCAAACCAATTATCACCAGTGCACGTTCACCTAGAGATGAACTCGAATGTTTTAGAGCCGTGTGTTTTTGTTCCTTTCCTGCAAGCGTTAGTCAAATAACGTAGAGCGGCCGTTTCATTTTCCGAGTTATATGTGTAAAACTGCACGACTCAAATCTCTTGCTAGCTTACGTGAACAGCATTCACATAAAACACCAAAAACATACATTTTGAGACTTATTCTATATATACATAAGACATATCCTTTATTTCCTGTTTATTTATTTTTTTAAATCAATTTTTCCAGTTCACCAAGAAAATCATTTATTTTTCCTTTAATATAAAATTGTGTTCCTGAAAATAATGAAGTTAATTCTTTTGAATACATAATTTGCATTATATATGAAGAAATATAATCACCAAAAATTACGTTTCTTTGAAAGGAATTTATGATGATTATTTTGCTTTAAAACCTGTTCATTTTCTTTAAATTAAAACATTTATCTAATCGAGCGGCTTACATTGAGAAAACGCAAATATTTGACGATCTCAATATAAAGCTTTTCAGATCATTGTAACCTTGCAAAGACGTAGTTTCTAATCTAAATTAGATAGTTAAATTTGTTTCTGTAGAAAATAAAACAGCAGTTTTCAAAATGTACTCCTTTGATAACAAATCGAAACTCGGTCAAATTTGTCTAACCAAACATTAATTTGTAAAGAAAACTTACCTGTTGTATAAAATCCATATAAAGTCGATTATTTCTTCCCTTAATTGATTATCTCATAATCAATTAAAGCTAAATGGAAGCAAAAATAAAACCACCTGCAAACGTAGTGAACTGTAATAAGAATAATAAAGGCCTTTATTTGCTTTATGACGGTTAACATGTAATTTAGGGATATATTAAGGGCGATGTTCAACTAGGTGGTAGTTCTTCCACTTAACCCTACATTAGGCAGAGTAATAAGTACTATGTAGCATAGTATGGTACAGGTAAAGTCGGGCTCATGTAGCACATCTACGCGTTTTTTATTTTATTAATTTAGCAGGGGCTATTATTAAGAAATCGTTTAAATTTGTTAAAGGAATAGTTTGTGAAATCATATGAATGTTTATTAAATATTCTGACTATATTTATATGAAAATGAATGTTCACGAATGGCAGTAATGCTAAGAGGAGGCGTTAATCTACCTTTAAACCTAAGATTTAAGATTATGAACATCACATCGAAAAGTGATTCTGCGATATAAATAAGCTGGGTTTTAGAATTAGCAGTTTGTGTATTAAACAGCTGTATGAAGATATCGCCTATTATATATGTCTAGCACCCAATTTCTTTTAATTTATAATGGATATGGTCGTATTTTTTATCCCAAAGATTAGCTACAAGCAGGAGTTTTTAGCTTTGAATCGATATTTGTCTGTACCTTTTAAACAAGGACCATAAATTACATCGTTGAAATATAGGTGTGATAAAACCAAGCTTTCACTAAGGCGTTTCTTCAAGAGCACAGAAAGGTATTGACGGTGAGGTAAATCAATTTTAAATTCATGTATGATTTCTGAAGTGTCTTAGTGATGTGGTCGGTAAATTTTAAGTTTGCATCAAGGTGCAATCTTAAGTTCCGTATGCGATCCTGAAGTGGAATCGTGGTATTATTTACATAGATCTCAGAGAATCCTCAATATTTTCGGATTAAGTTTTTCCCAATACTATGGCAGTTGATTTTTGGATTAATTGTCAGACAATGATCTATAGAAACCTGATAGATTGATGCCAGGTCATAATTGATACACGCCAGCGATTGAGTTTCTTCATTTGGTTCAAATGAAAGGTACAGCTGAGTGTCATCAGCGTAATGGTGATAATTACATGACACCAAACAACTATTTACCATGAATGGATCCTTGAGGAACCCTAGTCCTAAGACCAGAAAATTTCGATATATTGTTTTCATATAATCAACAGCTTAATATCTTTCAGACAGGAAACTAGAAGTAAGAGCACAGGATTCTGGGCTTCATCCTATACAGTTCAAGATTGCTACCATTAACTTATGATTCAACATATCGAACATCCTTAAATTTACAAATTTTCAACCGGAAGTATTTGTTTATACTGGTGTAAACAAAGTTGACCATTTTATTTCATAACGGTTAATATAACACACCAAAATGTCCCCAGATCCAAATAAAATCAACCCCTATTAATAATAAATTAGTTATTAAAAGAATAATTTCTATGTAGGATCAAATTGGCCATATATCACAGAAAGATTTTTGTCATGGATTAATGTCTTATTTGCAGATCCTACAGCCAAATCCAAAGGGTGAGTTGTACTTCGATTACGGAGTACACCAGTGGCAGCCGCTTTAGTTTGAGAATTACCTTTTTTGATTGTTTAACGAAAGTAGTATCGCTAGGGTGATTCTGTTTCACTTTTGTCACTAGATTCGGCACCAGATTTGGAAAAGTCACTAGATCTCAAGGTCATAACATTGCCTGCTTCAATGTCACCGCTTCAAGGTCACCTGGTCGGAAAGGTTGGTAACACTGTCAAGTCTCTTCAAGTTCGCTCTCATTGCCAAGGTTAAGTTCCTAACGTGCACACACCCCGCTTCAATATCAATGGTTTTCAAGGTCAAGGTCATCGTACACATTGCATACATCGAAGCACATTCCTCAAGGTCATCACATTATCTACGTCTAAGTACGTGGTTTCCAAAGCCGGTCGCTCACATTGCCCATCTTAAATGGACAAGCTTTTTTAAGACCACGTTCCGTGTATCAGTCTTCAAGGCCAGGAAATGTTTAAGGTCACCAATCAATTCTCTAGCTGAGTGTTAATTGACAGTAAACTTTCGAGGTCACGCCCCATCAATTCTAGGAAGTTTATTCACCTCTGTCTCAAGCCCTGAGGTGTTAATTACAATTCTCAAGGTCTGGGGTATTGAATAGACTTTTCAAGGTATGGAGGAAGGTTACCAATTTTCGCCTGAGACAAGTTGTTCATTTATTTATTACGATTATTCTCGAGGTCGCCCGCTGGGGTATCGTATTACAGGTGATTGTCTGTGCTAGTAGTCAAAGTTTATTAACCTTTTCAAGGTTATCGGTTTCAAGGTCACGCCCCAATAAATTTCATTGACCTCTTGGTTCAGGTCAAAATGGCTGCGCAGGATATTCCACACACCTCAAGGTCAAAGGTGATTCAAAGTTCTTGTATTAACTAAACTAATAAAAGGATTATGCTTACGATGGCTCATACTGCTGTGTTAAACCACCAGGATGAGGTAGTTTTCCTAAGAACCGGATCCGGTTCCCAAAGACAGATAGCTGTTTACCAAAACAGGGGATCTGTTTCCAACACAGGTAGCCGCCCCATTTCAAGGCCACACCTCTGCGGAAAGAACAAAGGCGATCCATTGTTCTGGGCGGTTAGAGTCATAATTCCTAAAAATAGATTGTTATCCAGCTACTCCCACCATTTCAGGCTCAATTATGAAATTATGAAATTTTTAAGAACAATGGCGATGCATTATTCAAGCCGACGCTTCAAGGTCTATGCTTACAAATTTCAAGGTCACACCTCTGAGAAAAGAACAAAGGCGATCCATTGTTCCGGCCGAGTCATAATTCCTAAAAATAGGTGGTTATCTAGATACCCCCACCATTTCAGGTTCAATTCTGAGAAATCAATTTTCAAGAACAAAAGCTATATTCAAGCAATTCAACCGACGCTTCAAGGTCATCTAACAAATAAAATATTTTTCATAATGCTTGTAATTTACTAGCCATACATTCAGCTTTCCTTAAAGCCTCATATCAGGATCTGAGATCCTTTTACTTTGATACTATCAAATAGATTGTCAATCGCTAAAACGTATTGGTATCAATTTCAAGGTCATAAGTCTTAGAAATCAACCTATAGGGGTATCCCGATATATAGCCGGTAAATGTATATGGGAAGATGCTCTTCAAGGTCACGTATACTACAGGATCCACTTTCTCATTTTCAAGGCCATCGCGTACAAACATTGCATGCGTATATTCTTCAAGACCACGTATAGTTATCCACTTAGGGGATTAAGAAAACCGCAAGTGCATTAGGTCAAGGTCACGTACACTCCTCCAAGGTCACACCTCTTAGAAAAGGGCAAAGGCGATCCATTGTTCAAGAAATTCTGGTCGGGTCAGGGTCATAAGAAATTACCTGCATGGGGTATTCAAATAGACCTTTCAAGATGTGGGGATTCTACTTTCAGAGCCAGGTCAACAAACTGGTTGAGACCATGTGTAGATAAATGTTCAAGATTAGATTTAGTAGCATTCCTAAGCAAGGTCGCGAGCAGGATACTAATCCGACTTTGTCACTAGAAAAGTCACGAGAAATCAATTTTCAAGGTTAAGCTAAAACCTGACTGCATCCAGACTACTCATGAACACATCCTTTGTATATGCAAAAGAAGACTATATATTCACAACAACAATAATTAAGGTCTTTATTTTTAATTAATACATCTTTTCTAATCGAGAAAATATAATTAGTAACTGACTACTGCCCTTAATACTCCCCTTCTTCCCCTTTTCGTCTTCACTGGTGTCCCCACGTTCCCACTCCTTCAAATCTAGGGTGAACTCTTCTAGTTGTGCCGCATTTAACTTTTGTATTAAACAAGTCAAACAATATCGACCCTTTAAATACTTTTCACATATTTTTGCATGATAGTCCTCTTCCGTATAAAAGCGTCCTAAACCATATACTGCCTCATAATTACCATCAAATTCCAATTGAAGAGCATTTAGCTAATATAAGAACCAGCTAACCTTGACCTACTTTTAGCATAGATAACAGTCTATCATTCCATGAATCTTGAAAATTGATTTCTAGAAATTGTGATAACTTCCACGACCTATACAAAAGTCATTGATTAGGAATGATTATTGATTAGGAATTGATTTCCATGAATACCCTGCAGGTGACCTTGAACATTTATACCAGTAAATTTTGATCTTTTGGCCATGAACCTACTTTAGCATAGAAAATAATCTGTTTGAATCGTAATATGATACCTCTGCAGGTGACCTTGAAAATTTATTTCTAGGAATTGACACATGACTCTGACTCGACTAAATTCTAAGAATTGTTTGGTGACCTTGAAAATTCTCGTCAAAAGGTCGTTACCTTGCAAAATTTGAATGGATGACTCACACCTTCAATGAACTTGACCTACTCTAAGAATACTCCTACGGTAGCCTTAGAATTCATTTCTAAGAATACGCCCGCAGACAACCTTGAAAGTTGATTTCTAGGAATTGCAATAACTTCTAAGACTTGTACAAAAGAATTGTTTGAACAGTGTGGCCTTGACAATTTGCTTGGTGACCTAGACTCAGTCAAGAATTATTTCCCGCCAAAGTGGCGTTACCTCAAGCATCACTCGCACCTTTAATGACAATTCTAAGAATAAACTTTGACCTTGAAGCGATGGCAGGAATTGCTTGGTGAAAATTTCTCGCCAAGATTTGACCTTGTATTACTATCGAATAAGATCGGGATACCTCTGCAGGTGGCCATTGATTTCTAGGAATTAACACATGGTCTTGACTTGGGCCTGACCTTGACAAATTCGTCTAGAATCAACCTACGACTTCTTTGAGCCTGATGCTAGATATGCAGACACAGAGCTAATAAAGAAACCTGGAATAGCTTGACTTTATCACCTTTGACCATGAAAATTCTATTTTTATACTTCTCAGAATTATGACCTTGACATTAAATGGTTGGGGTAGCTGGAAACTACAGGTGATCTTGGTATTCACCCACGCAAAGCCATGCTTATTTCGCTACTTGAAAAGCGTCAATACAGGAACACCTTGAACTCTTTTAGCTTAACCTTGAAAATTGATTTCGTTATTTTCTAGTGACAAAGTCGGATTAGTATCCTGCTCGCGACCTTGATTAGGAATGCTACTAAATCTAATCTTGAACATTTATCTACTCATGGTCTCAACCAGTTTGTTGACCTGGCCCTGGAAAAGTAGAATCCCACATCTTGAAAAGTCTATTTGAATACCCCATGCAGCTAATTTCTAGGAATTATGACCCTGATCCGACCAGAATTGCTTGAAAATGGCTCTCCTTTGTCCTTTTCTCAGAGGTGTTACCTTGAAGAATATGCAGGAAAGTGTACGTGACCTTGACCTAATGCACTTGCGGGTTTTTCTTAATAAATTACTAAGTGGGTCAGTATACGTGGTCTTGAAGAATATACGCATGCATGTGTGTACGCAATGGGCTTGAAATGAGAAAGTGGATCCTATAGTATACGTGATCTTGAAGAGCATCCTATATACATTTACCAGCTATATATCGTGATGCCCTGTAGGTTGATTTCTAGGACTTATGACCTTGAAAATTGATACCAATAAATTTTAGCCATTGACACACTATTTGATAGCCCTACAGGTGGTCTGATAAGTTTGGATCACCTTTAAACTTGAAAATAGGTTTCTAGAATTTACTTTGAAATTTGGGTTTACGGAACTGTTTAATTAAAAGATTTTAATTTGTGTTTTTGCATGTAAGTTTAAGAGACGTAGGTTTTAATAGGTCTTGAACAATGTCTTAAAGTAAAATGATCTCATACCTGATATGCTTTAAGGAAAGCTGAATGTATGGTTAGTAAACATTACAATGAAGGGATGAAAATACCTATCAGGAAAGATGATGAAGGAAATTGAATGTGAGAAACAAATAATAAATAAAATAGATACGATCCAACAAAGGTATTACAAAGTGTTATGACAGTACATCAAACTTCCCGTAATATGTATATTGACCTAAATCGATTTTTTATTTGTATATAGATGAATATTGAGGTCAATAAGTTAAAAGGCTTATAAAAATATTTTATTTGTTAGATGACCTCGAAGCGTCGGTTGAATTGCTTGAACATCGCCTTTGTTCTTAAAAATTGATTTCTCAGAATTGAGCCTGAAATGGTGGTGGTATCTATATATCAATCTATTTTAGAATTATGACTCGGTCGGAACAATGGATCGCCTTTGTTCTTTTCTCAAAGGTGTGACCTTGAGATTTGTAAGCATAAACCTTGAACCGTCGGCTTGAATAATGGATCGACTTTGTTCTTTTCTCAAAGGTGTGACCTTGAGATTTGTAAGCATAAACCTTGAACCGTCGGCTTGAATAATGGATCGCCTTTGTTCTTCAAAATTGATTTCTCAGAATTCAACCTGAAATGGTGGGGTAGCTGAATAACAATCTATTTTAGGAATTATGACTCTAACTTGTCCAGAACAATGGATCGCCTTTGTTCTTTTCTCAGAGGTGTGACCATGAAATTTGTAAGCATAGACTTTGAAGCGTCAGCTTGAACAATGGATCGCCTTTGTTCTTGAAAGTTGATTTCAGAATTGAGTCTGAAATGGTGGGGTGGCTGGATAACAATTTATTTTTAGGAATTATAACCCTAACTCGGCCAGAACAATGAATCGCCTTTGTTCTTTTCTCAGAGGTATGACCTTGAAATGGGGAAACGGGTACCTGTGTTGCGAAACATTTCCTGTTTTGGGAAACGGCTAACTGTCTTTGGGAACCGGATCCGTTTCTTAGAAAACTACCTCATCAGAAAAGTCTATTTAATACCCTGACCTTGAGAATTGTAATGAACACCTCAGGGCTTGAAACAGAGGTGAGAAAATTTCCTGTCAAATTAACACTCAGCCATAGAATTGATTGGTGACCTTGAAAATTTCTAGCATTGAAGACTGATGCAGGAACGTGGCCTAGAAAACCTTGTACTTTGAGGTAGGCAATGTGAGCGACCTTGGCCGTGGAAAATATGTACTTAGACGTAGACAATGTGATGACCTTGAGGAATATACTTGGTGCATGCAATGTGTACGATGCCCTTGACCTTGAAAACCATTGATCTTGAAGCGGTGTATGTACGTTTTATAACTTAACCTTGGCAATGAGAGCGGGTTTGAGGAGACGTGACAGCGTTACCAACCTTTCATGCCACGTGACCTTGAAGCGGCGATATTGAATCAGGAAATGTTAGACCTTGAAATTTAGTGACTTTTTCTAAATCTGGTGGCAAATCTAATGACAATGGTGAGGCAGGATCTGCTAACGAAGCGTGAAAATGGATTGGTATCAATTATTTGATAATATCCTTACTACCCGAACATATACAGTACTACATACAAATAAACTACCAGTATACAAAAACAAAATGTGGTACATTGTAATAAAATTTAAAAGCGGTAGTACGAAGGTATATGGAATTTACAGGTTTTAGTTGTTGCTAAGCGTGGTCTGTTATTAATTACAGAATGATGTAATCGTTATGTTCCGACAGGGCACATCCAAAACGAGGACAGGATATTGAATGTTGAAAAATAAATAAAATGATATTAAATGAGCCAACTGTCTGTCGGAATAGTATAAGGTAAGGAGGTGTAATATCAATCAGAGATTAACATCGACCATAGAAATCACACAAAAATCGCCCTTATACTTAAAATCTAACATGTGCTGCCATCTCGTAATAAAGTCCTGAAACTGTACTGGCCAGCTTTGTTATATGTGCAATTAAGACGGACTTTGGTCGTTCCTATTTTTCGTATAATTTAACAATTTTACTGCTTTCTTGTTCTTTACAGATGGTTAATTTACTGAATTTGTATTATGGTTGCTGAGGGGTTGTAACTGACAAATTTTGATGTACCTTGATTGCTTGAAAAGTAGTAGGTCAGGTAGCCCTAATAGATCTAATGTAAAGAAAGTATAGCGGATAATACCGACCAAGATGATCGATATTAACCATGACTGGTCGATTTTACCCGAATCAACATTGATTGTTGTTTTCAAAATTCTAGATGCCGTAAAGATGTCAGAAAACAACTTGATCCTCTTGGACCGAAGAATCCATGCAATGCACTGTCAGGAAGTGCAAAGTAAGGAATTCAGCATTAGAAGTATAGCATAACATTTCGAAATTCCTTACGGTACCCTTGAGCAAACGATTTCAATAAGAAAATAAAGCTGGGTAGAAAAGCAGTTTTCATTCGTGATCAAGAAACAGAACTTGTAAATCACGTATTGTAATTATCTAAGCTATTTTATGGTTTAACTCCAAAACTGTTCGAAAGTTAGCTTATGATTACGTGTTTGAAAACGGTATAAAAATAATGTTAATAAAGAAAAAATGTGTGGCAAAGACTGGCTTCATGGTTTCATGAAACGTAATCCTAGATGGTCGCTGAGAAGACCAGAAGTCACTAATCTGAATAGACTACTTGCTTTCAATCGTGAAGAAGTTGAATTATTTTACAGAAATTTTGAAACATGGATGGAGGAACATAATTTCAATGCTCATCGTGTACTTAACGTGGATGAAACGGTAATAATTTGTGCACCGACCATCTCGTGTTCTCGCATTGAAAGGACAAAGCAAGTTGGGACCATCACAAGTGGCAAATGACGGTCGTTTGCAGTGTAAGTCAGGATGAAAGAAAGCTTGGAAATGGACCCACAGGTCCACTTTACAAATGTTCTCCATCCGGATGGATAACTTAGGAGCTCAAACACGTATTACAGATACAGTGCTATTAGTTTTAGACAACCACAGTACTCACTCTAATCTAAATGCATACAATTTTGCCACGAGAATGGCATCAACGTTTTGCCACTGCCGGCACACGCATCTCATAAGCTACAACTCCTAGATGTATCGTTCTTTGGGCTTTTGAAGACTGCTTCTCATCAAGCATGTAATCACTATATTAAATCCAACAACTACGATACAGTTGTCTTGTCTGACGTATCAGAGTTGTCCGGAAAAGCCTTCAGCTACTATGGAAAAGGTGTAAAAGGATTTCAAGTCACTGGTATTTATCCTATGGATAACTACATCTTTTCAGAAGAAGAATTTACTAAACTAAACTCAGTAATAGCCGAAAACATAGAACCGGACCTTAGGGAAGATGCTTCAGTTCCAGGTCCAAGTAGTTTATTTACAAATAATAATCCTGAAATTGATAATCGCACACTTCGACCTAGCTGCAATTGGTATCCTAAAGAATTACAACATCCATTAACTCTGAAAAGATGGCGCCAACCTAACACTTATCTATTAAGCGATGATACTTTATTTGATTCGGATGAATGAGCTCAGGAAGTTCTCGATGATGATGTAACAGATGATGCGGACCCAACTATTCATATAAAACACATGTAATGTGTAACAAACCTTTATGTATGTTTAAAATTTACGTACATATTGGAAACTTAAGTGCATTTCGTGTAGCGTCGGTTGCATACCTTATTGGCGTAAAAAATGTTTTAATAAATTATTTCTATACTTCTGCACATCCTTTCGGTCATTGCGCAGGGTTAGTTGGAGCGTTCTTCATTCATTGCTGGAACTTCGTGTTTAAGTAGAAGCCATTTTTGCTTTGTTTAAATTTTTTATTTAGAGTGCCACATTTATATGGTGAATTGTTAAAATTATCACTCTGAAATTAGAGATACTTACATTTCAGACAACTCGGTTTTACTTATACTGTTATCACTTATTTTACTTTGGGTTTAATTTTATTTTAACCTTAACTTTGCAAGGTGATGCAATAGCAGTGTTAATACGAATGGGATTCAATTACCAAATATTACTTTGAACCCTACAAAATCAATTCAGTTTGGAGGTTTAGAAAGAAACAAATATTTGTAATTACCAGCATATCAATCTGATGTTTACTTCAACTTCCATCAAAATTGCACAATAAAATTTAAGGTGATGAGTCGACAATATTATTTTATCTGCTGAAGTTCCAGTGACACCCAAAATGTAAAAGGAATTACTCCAGGTATTTAATATTATTAATTAATTCACATTATAGTTTCAGGCAATTAATTAAGAATCACTAACATTAGTTTTAAGAGATCGTCCATTATAATAAAATTAATTATCGTAATAAACTCATTGTGTCATTATTTTTACTTGTTATTTTCATGAGTTTTTGTGACTTTTTAAGGTTTATGTGTTCCTTAAAACAAATTGGCGTCCGAGATTATTACATTATTTATTTTCAGGTTTGAAGCAACACCTTTTTTGTAAAGCGAAAATATCTAAGCAATTCTATTTTTGTTAATAAGTAAATCAAATGTTATTGAAGCTGGATCTATTAATCACCGATGAGCACAGAGGCATAAATTCTTCTAGTTATCCATTATTTTTCATAGCTAATTATTTTATAAGACTCGTTAAAGATTACAAATGGAGGCATTAGAAATTGAATTTCGCGCCTTTATCAGACGTTAATGGATATTTTTTCGATGAGTATTTGCATAGTAAATTGAAAGCTTTTAAATATACGCAGTAATTTGCGGATATGGTTGTTTTGTAAAGGGAGCAAATGGAAACGCTATTATAATGATAGGTGTTAGTTAGTCAGTCGCCTCTAGTGAGCAATCGGAGTGGGTTGAAAAGCGATTGCTGTAGCTTGATTTATGCTACAATTAATATTGTGTAATTATAACCAAAAGTCAGTTAGTATTGTGTAAAGAGAATATAAATGATATTTTCCGTATTAATGCGAGATAAAGCTAACATAAAAGTGCAATTCTTATCGAGTTGGCGGAAATAAAAGGATTGCACCATAATTTAAAATACGTATTAAAAGTGACGTAATAAGTGAAGATAATGCGTTTTATATGTATCAGAGCTGTAATCAGTTGTGTTTAAATAGCGAACAATAAATATAATAGACAGTAATCGATCCAAATTGGTAAAACAAAGTATAAAGAGCTTACATTTTGTTGCGCAAGCTGTTTGTAGTTAAAATTGAACAATTATAAAACTGTGGTATAAATATATAGAACAATTATTTACTAAAATCATTAACTGATGAAAGAAAATTAGAATCGTATTCATCCCCAACAAAATCCAGAGAAGACATTGAAAAGAACAAAGAGAACAAAGCGCCAGCAGTCACACAAGCTAGTTGAGTCCTCTTCACCGGTCAAAAGAACGCAATCATTACGTCATCCGCTATCAACAAAGTGATAACAAGTAAGAACCTTTCGATAGTATAAATAAACGAAAATTGGTGTTTTTATTTATTTTAAATTTATATTTAGATACAAATGCTGAACGAAAATATATTTCGTTGATCATTTGTAAAGGATTGTTTTGGCATGTTAATATTAAGTAAAATACTAACATAGCATTACAATCATTTTATATAATGCTGTAAACAAAACAGTCGGAAAATATAATATGACTTAATTAAATATTATCACTTTGATTCTTTTATTGTTGACTGTTACAAATCTTAAAAGCTTATACAAGCACTGCTGTGTAAATACTGTAGAAAGCAACATCAGATTGAGAATAATTTTGATGAATGATAACGATAACCATTTTTTTTATGATTGTGGACCTGAACAGGCTAAATAAGGCCTATCGTGCTAAAGCACTCATGAACACTTAGGAGGAAGGATAGAGGGATAATGAATTGCCAATAGATGCCTATGAACAGCTACCTTAAATTTTCTCATATCATAAGTGAGAGGAACACAGGAACTAGGGAGATCATTCCAGAGTTTAGAAGCCGTGTAGAAAATGTGGATTGCGGCCGTTTTGTACCACAAGTGGAGATTTGTACTGCATACTGATGATGTGAATGAGCGAACCGAGTGTTTCTCGCAAAGATAGCCGGAGATGGTATCAAAGAATGTAATTCACCAGCACAATAGCCGTTGTAATAACGATAATACAAAGAAAGAACTGAAACCATCCTTCTATACTCAAGGGACTGTATGTGAGAAGGGGGGTCATTTATAAGCCTAATCGCTCTCTTTTGAATACGATCAACGATATCGAGAGCGTATTGGGGAGCACTAACCCAAAGGTGAGAATTATATTCCAGATGAGGCCGAATTTGGGCCTTATACAGCAGAAGGAGTTGTCGAGAGGTAAAGTACTGCTTAGATCTGTACAAAAAGCCTATTTTACGAGCAGCTGTTTTGGTAGCTGACAGAAGATGGTCAACCCATGAGAGATTTGAAGATACAGTCATACCCAACAGAGTAATAGAGTCTGAAAACTTAAGAACTGAGCCATTCATACTTACAACAGGAAATGATCGATCTTTTTTGGCGGACATAAGGCAACACTGAGTTTTGTTAGCATTAAATTTAACTAGATTATTGCTTCCCCATTCGAGAATACGTTGAATGTCTTTGTTGATTGAATTTGCCATTTCAGCTTTAATTTCTTGATTTGATATAGAAGGTGGATTATCACTATGAGTAGACTGAGATGAACTACAGTGAAGACTGCTATCGTCAGCAAATCAATGGATGGGGTTAGTTGTTGAAGAAATGAGGTCGTTTATGTACAGCAGAAAAGTGTAGGCGCTATAACGGATCCCTGTGGTACGCCCGCGTTAATGCTAACTTCTTTTGAAAAAGCCATCAACTACGACACGTATTCGTCTTTTATCAAGGAAACTAGAAACCCAGTTGATGAGCGTATCATTTAACCAAACGAGGTGAGTTTGGCAAGTAAACACTTATGCCAAACTTGGTCAAATGCCTTTGAGATATCTAAAGCGACTACAACTGTTTCACCGGACTGCTCTACTGTATTGTTCCAAATTTGGGTCACATATGAAAGAAGATCGCCTGTTGAACGACTTTGCCTAAACCCATATTGGTGGTCACTAAGGAGTTTGTTAGTTTCAAGGAACGTGAGTAGTTGCTGATTGATGGCTTTTTCCTTGATTTTAGACAAAATGGAAGTGATGGCAATTGGTCTGTAATTTGAGGGATCGGTCTTATCACCTTTTTGGGAATAGTTTGAACATTTGCTAACTTTCATGATGAAGGGAATTCCCAGAAGATATAGAGATCGTATGGAGCTTAACCCATTATTAAGCTAGCTAGAGCTAGCTAGCGTTCTGATGAAAGGAAAAGGAATTTGTTGAGTAATTATTAAATTCATACACGAACAGAAACGTGATGACAATAATAGTAAAGTTTAGTTAATAAACGTTAAAGAATTGTAAAGATTGAAATAGGACCCAAATATTATTCTTTGTAGCCAGGTGTATACCGGCAAGGTAATAATCGCAGGTAATACGCCCGTCACAAAACAATCCCCAACGTGCGAAACATCACAAAATAGCCCCCAACAGAAGGACGAACAATGAGAACTATTACAAAATGGTGCCCAAATGTGAGGCCCATTACAAACAAATCTCTAAGTGAAATTTGTCCGTTACCCACTCCAAAGACTAGGACTATGAGTAAGAGAAATCAGCAATCTAAAATTCTGACAACTCATTCAAACTGATTTTGGAAGAAAAGAGAAGAGGCAAGAAAGGGTTGACAACGAAATTTGGTGGCGCTGCAGGTCCTGTGGTATTTGAGTCATGTTGACTGTACAAACGTACAAGAAGCAAAAACCGTGTGTAATAAGTTTGAATACACGACTTAGTACTGTTGTCGATATTATCCTTATGAGTTATGACTGATCGATTGTACACTACACCAGTGGCGGATTTACGAATTTGTCGCCTACGGGCCAGACCTGATTTGCCGCCCTGCCCAGTACCATGAGGTTGGGGAGTAGGTGGAGGGGCGTAGGGAGGTGCGATGCTCTCAAGGTTGACAAAGTTGGAAGCTAGTAAAATTCCTTGCATGACCAAAAGGTTTCGGACTAAATCTCAATAAAATTGTCTAAATATGACGATAGAGATTAATGGGACCTAGCCGTAGCTTTTAAATAATCTCTGCAGTCAGTTGACTGATAAAACAGATTTGTATCTCTTTCAGAATATTAAAATTGTATGGGAGAATGGAACTAAAATCGCAACTTTAGTTTACTTACATATCAACTAAAATGTTTACTACTAGTACTATTACGTTATTCTACCTTCTTTCTTCTTACCAAAATAAACGTAAACTTAGGAAATTAGTCGGGTAATTGATCAACACAGTTATACTGTTGAATCACTTGATTATATATTTACATTGACAACAATAAAAATGGCTTATGCTATATATTAATATATAGTTTTCAAAGGTATTTGTTACAAAACAATGTTTATTTACATACACAAAGGTGGAACTGGAAAACTACT
This sequence comes from Vesta saturnalis, assembly GCA_036346205.1. NCBI lineage: Eukaryota > Metazoa > Arthropoda > Insecta > Coleoptera > Lampyridae > Vesta > Vesta saturnalis. The sequence goes on along the minus strand of JARFJB010002342.1, from coordinate 389,582 downwards.
ATTTACATGTTACAACAGTTTTCGTCTTGATTGGCCTTTAGCAAATACGTCAATTATCTCATTGAAGTCCAGCACTTTAGTTATGTCCGACTCAATCGTTAGGGCCGCCTGCCAATTGAACCGATCGTTGGTCGTTGTTAAACGGAGGTAGTTTTTCAGTCGCTTCATAACTGAATCATCAGCTGAACAATTCGAGACAGCCATGGTCAACACAATTTTGATACATATGTCCACATAAGGGTAGATTTCTCTTATCCCATGATCATGGATGATTTTGTGAAAGACCGAAGAATGTTTTGCGGCGATCTTCTTCGAGGCCTAAACTTTTCAAGTAACCAAAAAGTGAAGACATTCATTAGTAAAACTCTCTTCGTCTGGTAAATCATCTGGGAATTTGTAACAGTTTCTTGGCATTTTCAGAAATGGTTCTTTCATCCCATTCAATACCAGAGATGAATATGTCGAACAGTGAACTTATTTCATCGTAAACAGTTTTTCGTTTCGACAACTCGCTCAGTAACCGGTTAACAATCACTAGAAACGTGTTTATTTTGAAGCTTTCCCATCCGGTGAGATCTGTTTCGTATTGTTCTCTTGTCTCGTCGTTTTGTAGCTTTCTTATTTTTTTCCTTTTGAACTATCCTCATAATGAGATATTTTGACTTTGTCTTCAAATGCATCAAACTGTGTTCGGAAATGTGATACATACTCATAAAGAGAGCCGTAAATATGTGCTACTGTTGAAAGATTTATTTCCTTAGATTGAAGTGTCTTGCTTGAAATATTTAGTCTTTGTAGCAGTTGCCCCACACGAGTGAAAGTATAGCAGTTTCCAATCTTTGCAATTATTTTAGATATCCAGATGCCTCATTTCTTGTAACTGGTTTCTGTGTGTCGTCATTTTCGATGAATTCCAGAGCTTGCACTATTTGGTCCCAATCCTTATTAAGGGTCTTGCAGGCGTAATCTCGTGCAGACCAGCGAGGTTTGGATAAACTCTTCAAAGTCAAATTTTCTCCGTCAATTAGGAAATTTTGCAGTATCTCCCATCTCTTCGTAGAGCTTGAAAAAACACATAGATGTTTTGAATGAGTCCGAAAAAGTTGTTACTTTCAGAGCAGCAACCAGCTGCGTGTTCTCCTACCAGGTTTAGAGAGTGCGCAGCGCACGGTGTGTAAACAGCCGTGGGGCTTACCTCTAGAATTCTGGCTTGTAGGCCCGTGTAAGCCCCAGACATGTTGGAAGCGTTGTCATACGACTGTCCCCTGCAATTGTTGATATCAATGTCGAATTCGCTTAAAGTTTTCGTCACTGCGTTGAACATGTCCTCTGCCTTGTGTCTAACAGATGGGAGGAGACACGAAAATCTCTCAGCAACAGTTCCGTCCTCCTGAACATATCTGATAATAATTGCAAGTTGATCAATGTGAGTTATGTCCGAGCTTGAATCAACAATGATAGAGAAGTACTCAGCATGTTTTATTTGTTTTACGATTTCGCTTGTAACACGTTCTGCCATAAGCTTTACAAACTGTTCGTATATCGAAGACGACAGATACGAAGTATATCCTTTCCCAAGATTACCATGTTGTTTAATGTGACCTTCAAGAAATGGGTCGAACTTTGCAATCAGCTCAAGGCACATGATGCAATTTCCACTACCTTTGTCTGACCCAAAATACTCGTTGTGACCTCTTAGTGGCAATCCAGCAGCACACGATGCTTGAATTGTAGCAACGACTCTCTGTAGAACGCTGCGCCAATACTTGGTTTCTACTTCTATTTGTTGAACAAGTTGTGCATGAACTTTTCGTGTGGGCTTGCTCGAGTCTTTAATTTAAGAATACACGATTTATGCTCAGCTGAGTTTTCATGTTTAGTGACGCTTTCCGCACCATGCTTCCAATCATCGAAGCCATCTTTTCCGAGTTTTGTTGCTGTTTTGCCAAACAACTGGCAGGGCACACAAAACAGTTTCCCTGAATTTTCAGAATACATTAAATAAGACCGCTTCACTTCTTGGCCATTTACAAGTTTAGTTTTGAAAAGGGAGTGGAGAGGTATCGGTTTCGATCACCGTCCAACCGTTTTGATTTGCTTAAGTCAAGATGATATATTCCCGAGTAGCATCATTTATTTCCTACAACGCAGGATTGTCAATGATTTCAGATGTAGGCATAAACTCAGCCGACGCATTTACCTCTTCCTCATTCTCAAGCTTGGTAGAGCATTCCGGTTCTTCTTCAGCTGTAACTAGAGAGGAAACGCTTGAGAAACCCGGTTCAGTATCATTCGAACATGTCATTGGTTGTTGGTCTACAAGATTCAGTTCGGTTGTCGTACTAGTGTTATAATCCCCATGTTTTTTAAAAACTGGATATTTTGGGAATTTGCTTTTTAATTTGAAGTTGTTTGTCTGCCTTTTCTTTAGCTAGCTTCTTGTAAGCAGCTCCACTAAGTCTTTTCCTCCCGTCACTCATAATGAGAATCTACCTGAAAGTACATTTTCCTTGAAAAGTTATGAATTACAAGTTGTTTTTAAATAAATAACTGTATTAAAACAAAAATAAAGAAAAAATTTTAAAATAAAAAAATTTTTGTTTTTAGTTTGTTTATATTTTTATTATTTTGTTTAGATGCATAGAAAATGAAATTGTTACCAATATGAGATAGCTCAATTAATCTTTAACAAGAATATATGTATATGTTATGGGTTAAAAAAATATATAAACACAATAAACTCCTGTTTCATAAATATTGCGTTTTTAGCAAAATCAACTACTAAGGGAGTGGCTTGCGAAAGCCACATTAACTACTAGGTCAAAGGTCAATGGGTTAATGCTTCCACCAAAATTTAACAGTTAAATCATAATAAGTAGGCTATACTGTTTAACTTGTGCTCGTACAAAAGAATGTTGTCAGCTATATTCACGCATATCTCCTGATTGATAGTAAACAATTTACCAACAAGCACTATGATTAAATAAACTAGGTTAACCGTTAACCCACAATAAATAACTGCTGATGTGGTGAACCTGTGAAGCAATAGAATATTAACTTACCTATTCTGTTCTATGTAGCTGCACTGAAAAAGCTTGATTCATAATTTGTTATGAACTAATAAACGTAACGTAACAACACTCATTACAGTCATTACACTAGTGAAATTAAAAGGATTGTACAATTTGACACTTGAAAGCGCGTGGCGTGGAATGGCTCAAAGCAACAGGATGCAGAAGCAGACTGCAGGTGGTAACACGAAAATAGTATGATCCTCGAAGTTGACCGAAGTTACTTGAGACATAGTTCGGGAAGATTCGGAAAACTACTTCAACTTCCTCCTTTGCCGGTAGTCGGCAGTGTCATCGCCCGAGTCGCATCTACCTTATCATTGCACAATCCAGTTTACGCTACACAGCACATTCTTGACTGACTCTACTTTCAATTCAATTCAATATATATTTATTTGCCCATAATCGATATTTTACAAATAGTATTTTATCGACATTTCTCCAGCCCTGTAGAAATGCTTACATTCCGTGTCATTAACAATGCACCTTAACTAGGGTAGGGAAGAGGCTCGCCGAGCTCCGGGGTAGTGTGAAACCCTGTGCAAGCAATCCTGAGTCAAATAAAAACACGCTGCTCCGCTTGCCTCCTCCCTCGTGTTACCTATATTAAGATGTTGGAGTCGTCGCCGAGGCGGCGGCTCCCTCATCTGTACTCGGGCTAATCCCTCGTCCTTTAATTAAGGACACCGCAGGTGCCTGTGTACTGGGCTATCCCGTACCCGCCCTATGTTGCATTAACTAAGATGCGGTCACCGCATCTGTACGTAAGCTAATCCTACGTCCGTTCCTACATTCTTATTTTAACTAAGCCACCCCACCGGTAGCTGTCCGCCGGTTATTCCCGCGGCCGCCTAATCCTAAATTACGTTTATTTTAAACCTGCGCAGATGCAGGTTGTGACGCGGGCTGCCCGCGTCCCGCCCTATTTGTTTGTTCCTTACCTAGAGGTGTCACATGACACCTGTACGCGGTCTAACACCGCGCCCTTTCCCTAATTTCTTAATTAGGACGCTACTTGTCGTCCGAGCGGCGGCTATTCCGACGCCCCGTGCCTACCTCTTACAAACTATCTTATGATCTAACTAAGAATCTTGGGTTTCCGGACGCAGCCGTCGACCCAATCCTCTGTGCACGAGTGATGCCCGTGCCCACTTCTTACATTAACGTTAGTTCCTAATTCTAGGTAAGCCGCCCTTGTTCCACGTAGCGGTTAGGGGCGGCTGTACGCGAGCGCAACTCGCGTCCATTTCCTTATGCTTATTCTACTTAAAACTTCCTTCTCCCCAGAGCTGGAGCGGGGGAGAAGAAAATTTGTGCGACGGTGAAGCCCTCGCCCCTTTCACTTATTTAATCTATTTAAATCTACATTCTTAACTAGGATACCCCCGATTTCCGCCGTAACTAGAAAATCGAAGGCATCATACACGAGCCACGCCCGTGTTCGTTTACGCTAACTAAGTACACCGTCCCTTCGGTGGCAGGCGTCGAAAGGAAGGTGCCTGTGTACGACTGGTGTCGTACCCGTTCCGTACTGCCTAAGATGTCGCCGCTCTCGGTCAACCGAGAACGGCGGCATCTGTGCACGAGTGATGCCCGTGCCCCGAAGGCTACCGCTAAGGATTTGCGTACGCCGGCTACAGTCGGCTGCCGCAACTCCTGTGCCCTCGAGATATACCTCTAAGGGTCCGCGTTCGCCGGATACAGTCGGCAATCGCGGTCCCTGTGTGCGAGTGAGGCCCGCACCCATACATGCATAAGGTACGCGCCATTTCCGGCGGCGGAGCTTATCATCTCCGTCGCCGGAAAGGACGCCGCCTGTACGCGAGTGAAGCCCGCGCCCTCAACGCTACTTATCTAAGTCGACGCTTTTCCCGGTAAGGAAATGCGTCGACTGTACGCAAGTGAGGCTTGCGTCCGGTCAGATCTACTCGAGCACTAGCACTTTTCCGTCATTTCCGCAGGATAAACACTGTCACTCGCGGTCACTAGCACTAGCACTTTCACTAACACCGTCGCCCCCACGTCGCTCCGACTCCGTGGCTGCTCCGGTGGTCCTTATCCGCTACTCCTTCCCGTCGATTCGCTGCCCTCGGAAGATCGGCGACGTCCAATAAAAAACTTGGCAACTTCCACTTGACCCGAAACGATGCCGTGGATGGACCTTCGTTCGCCCGTCGTTTCCTTACGAGCGACATCCGGTTGACGCAAGGTCCGCACCGACCTGCGGCTTCTTCCACCCCGCATCCCACCCACGGCAACCATTCGCAAGACCTTTACATGGTTATCGGGGATCCGTTTCTTCCATTTCTCTTCCGAGGGGGCCTACTCTCACACCGGAACGTAATTTAGATCCGGTGGTCCTTAACGTAGTTTGCGCGCGACACTAGGAAACTTGATGCCGCACGCGCGCCCGCCACTGTCAAATCCGGTTTTTATATTGTCCTAATCGGTAATAAAGTCGTAATCGGTGATGTGTCACAATAGGTAAAAAGACGCGGTTTTTGGTAATAACGACCCGGATTACACTACTCGCGCAACGTTCGGTTTAAGTCTCTGCACTTGTTTCGCGAATTTAGATAGTTCCGTCCACCATTCCCGTTCGCCCGCCATCGCCGTGATTTCCTCCCACGTTTGTGGCCACCGTAGGCCCGCGCCGACCAGTCTCGCATCCGACAACCTTCTAGCGCCCTCCTCGATCTCGCAATCAAAAATGATATGACCGGAGTCTTCGGTGCCGTGCCCGCACGCGCACCGCTCGTCTTCGGTCTTTCCGAATCTTTTTAGGTAACTTCCGGTTCCGCCGTGCCCCGTTACGAGCTGGACGACTGACTGACTTCTACTGACAGCTAACAGTGCTCTACATCGTGGGTTTTTGTTTTAATTAGACAATTTAAAAGGTCGGTAAAACGGAAGGTGTTGACTTTGTCAAAGCGGTTTTATCATTTATCAACTTTTTACTCCAAAGTAAAAAAAAACTATTTTTTTTTTATTTTTCAATTTTGCCGCTCTGGGCCATGGTCCGTCCGCCCCCCCTGTAAATGCGGCTCTGCACTACACTAGGCGTATAATATCGGTCATGTTTTTAGAAATTGTTTTCTAATATTATAAAATATTTTTTACTCTTTTTCATGTGCATTTGATAGCCTAACATTATACAACGTTACAAAATAAAATTTGTTATGATTGTTCAATTGAATTTGTTTTAAAATCTCCATTTTGCCTTAAGTGGTTGATATTAGACCACCTTCCCGTAGATGAATTGGTTATTCAGATAGGAATTGGAAAAGTTTAGCATAAAATTGATGTCCAGTTACAAAGACGTGTAAGGTTAAATGATGTTGATTATTTACATTGAATTAATGATTTTCGTTGCAGTAATTAGTATAAGGATTGTGGATTATTGCAAGTCTGTAACTTCCTTATATCTGACACGCTTATTTGCATGTATATTTCAACAGCTCGTTATTTTCAACTTCTGACTATTTGTTGGCATACTCAGGTTTAGAGCCGCTGCGACACGCTACAATAAATGATGTTAAAACGTAAACGTAATTTAAAAATTCAAAACATGTAAGCATGAAAATGAAAGAATAACGAAACAGTAAGGAAAACGTTTGAGCATGCCACAGATACGGTTGAAGGGTTTGCCAACTTTTAACTGTAGATTTCACTACGACATGGTTGCAATCTCAGATTTCAGGACTAAACGCGATTAAAATAGTTATAACTTAAATGTGCAAACGTAATTTAATGTTTTGAATAGGCAAATGTGGAAAATGTTTGTGAGAATACATCTAGAAGCGGGAGCGTACGTAAATTCTTACATACGTACTTTGGATAAATGAGGAGCAAAGATGTGTTATTTGATAATATAGATGCAGGTTATGATTCGTCAACATAGTGTATGTGCAACGTTGATTTGACACATCACTTGCAATTTAGGCTTCCTTTCTGCATGTAATATGTTTCCGGCAGTACGTAATAGAGACCCGTGGATAATACTTTTTAAATTGCGTTTCTAAAAAAATTGAAAAAAATCCTCAGAGTGAAATCCAGAAAACATAAACTAATTACCGTAAAAGCAGGATTAACCCCACAGCTTTATTTCCAGGAACGTTCATTTATTGTTTTCGAATATTTAACTTTTAAAAGTACAATACATTGACGAACCAATTAAATGTAAAAGTCTCATGTAACACTCAGCTTTCTAGACTGTTGAAGTAGGTGTAGAATTTAGAAAGAAGAAAAAAATAAAATTCGCTAATTAACTTCAGTATCGTTATCAAGAACAGCAGAATTTCATCAACAATCCTCGGGATAGGCCTTACGGGCTGCAGTGCAGATATAGATACCAGACTCACCTGGATAGTATCTATATAGATACACAACTGAAAGCAGCAGTAGCAACAGCACCCTGTTAAGTATCCATAGCAACGATTTCCTGCGGCCAACAACTACGAAGCCTTGCGTCATCTTCAAAGTTTATACTTGTATATATTTAATTTTCGGTACCGCTTTGTTTTCAGTTTTGCAGGAGAGCGTACAGTTGCTTGTGTTTTTACCCTCCTCTTTTGCCTAATAACACCAACCGCATATTTATATGTACAAAGGAATTCCATCCTTAGTATTTTTTGTAGGTAAAACGGTCTCAGCGTATGATTTTTTTACATGTTAATATTATTTCTAATGTAACGAGCAAAATTTTGTATAATCGAATAAGGATTCTATAAGTACAAGCTTAAATTTATAGCCGTTTTTAACATATATAATTTCAAACAGTGATTCAAAAGACCTAGAAAAATAATTTGTTCTTGCAGATATTTGATTTTATGTCCACAAATATTACTAATCTGAAGTGAGTATGCAACTTTATTAAGTGTTGTTTAGTTTGTCCAATGTGACTTTTAACCTTGTGCTTATATTTGAACATATAAATTGTATTACCTTTACTTAACGTGAGCGGTGCGAGTAAATACACTACTGGTTATATATTTTACAATGACACATTGCTATTATTTTAGATTGATTATGGTTTTGTGTTTACTTATCTAAATTTATATTGTTGATTACAGCACCAAGCTATATTAAACATCCTAGTATGACTGAAACTATACAAGCGAATGAGCTTATTGCTATCAATGGCACAAAGTAATGATTAATATTTCCTATAATTCAGTCTGGGTGTATGTGCGGGTGTAGGCGTGGGTGTGGGCGTGGGTGTGGGTGTGGTGCGTGGGCGTGTGGGTGTGGTGTGGTGGTGTGTGTGTGTGGGTTGGCGTGGGTGTGGGTGTGAATGTGTGTGGTGTCTGTGAGCGTTGGTGTGGTGTGGTGTGTGTGCGTGGTGTGGTCGTGTGCACGTGGCTGCGTACTAGTGATGTGCGGGATGTGCTGAGGTGTAGAGCGGTGCAGTGCAGTGGGAATGCGACTGGTGTGATGAGTGGGTGTGGGTGAGGGAGTGAGTTGGAGTACGAGTCGCGTGCGAATGGGAGAGCATAGGAGTTCGAGTGGGAGTGAGTGTGGTGGTGGCTGATAGAGGAGTGCGAGTGGAGTGGAGTGCTAGTGAGTGCAGTGGTTGTGCAGTGGAAGTGCAAGTGGATTGCGAGTGGGAGTGAGTGGAGTACGAGTGCGTGGGCGTGTGTGCGTGTGTGTGTGATGATGTATGTATATGTATTATATATATATATATATATATATATATATATATATATATATATATTATATATATATATATATATATATATATATATATATATATATATATATATATATATATATATATATATATATATATCACAGTGAAACGGTTAAAACGAGATCTCTGGGACTCTAATTTTTGCTCGTTATATCCCTTAAACGTTATATTCGAGAAGCTCTAAAAATTACAAAGGATACTACATTTTTTAAAATATTGTTCATTACGCATAAAAATACATTATATTGCATTAAAAAGCGGAATATCTCTTAAGCATTAGGAGAGTTATTAAAAATTTGATTTATTTTTAGCTGACGTTTTGGTTTAAATTTAGCACCATTGAGACTACCTCTTAATACACTAATAGATTTAAATATTTGCTCACTACTACCTTTTTCTTCAAAAAACCGCGTCAATAATACCAATGCGTCGCCTGCTTTAGCGAGTGTAACAGGCATGGGTTTATCACACTCATTACAGTCTACATCACCTTCGTCACTTTCAGCTTCCCGTTCTGTAATTTCTTGTATAATTTCTTCGTCAGTGTTTAAACCCGAAGTAATCACATCGGCATCAATATCTACGTAGTCATCTAAGGACGCACAATTTTGAAAATTATTGATGTCTCTACTTTCTAACCAAGTAGGTAAAGGAAGATCCTCTTCTTTTTCGAAACTTTCATTTACAGCAGATGCAAAACCAGCTTTTTTGTAACAGTTCTGAATTGTTGTGGGGGTCACATTATCCCACGCATTATTCGAATTGCGTATAACACGCTTATTTTAAGATCCTGTTTATTTTCCATTCGATCGATTAACTGTATCACTAATAAGCGACCGTAGGAGTTTATAAAACTCCTGGTAAGAAAATAAGGGTGATGTTGGTTAAATTTTGCAATTCAGCATCCGCTGGACAATTATCAACCAATAATAAAATCTTTCGATTGTTACGTCGTAGTTTATCATCCCATTTTCTAATTTCCTCTTCAAAAATTGTAGATGTCATCCAAGCTTTCTTGTTAGAGGTGTAGTTAACTGGTAGGCACTTAACATTTTCTTATTATTATTTGGTCCTCTTTCTCGTGGTGCTATGCTTTATAGTTTATTGTATGTCACATTGTATGTGTGTGTGTGTGTGTGTGTGTGTGTGTGTGGCGCACGCGTGCGTGTCGGTGTGTAAAATTTGTAACAACCCATTTTGAGTTGTATTAAAATATACCGTAATTTATGTCTTCTTTCATTTAGTTGTAAATATAAGAAAATTTTATTTATTAATGATTTGTAAGTATGAGGTAGGCAACTTAATTTGCATTTTGGTGTAACTTAAGTGCATACCTTCTTAAAGGTTTATATTCCCACTTTAAATTACTTTTTCTGCTCAATATGTTCGCGCAATGCGTCCTCGTTGACTTAATTCTTTGCGCAAATTTTTCGCGCACGGCTACATCATCCAACTTCCAAAGCGTTCATTTTTTCACTTTCTGATGAAAATTGTGTTGATTAGGAAGCAATTTTTGGGTTTCCCCCTAAATTTTGTAAAAAGTGCCATTGATTTGATGGTAAGATAATTTAACTCGTAATACTAAAAATTGAAACATTTGCTCTTTTCAGGCACTTTCTTTTTTTACTTTTACACTTTTAATTTTACCGCTTTTGATTGCACAATTAATTCTACTGTTACGTACGCTTTCATTTTATGATTGCAATTTTTTATTGGAAATTTCAAGAAATGAAATAAATATTGGTTATTCAATTTCAAGAAGTCAGATTTATAAGAAATAAAATTCCATTTTAGGGTGTGGTTTACAACGTAAAGCATTATTATTTCAATATATTGCGCAACATTGGTGTAAAGATGACATCACCTTGGTTGACATTTCCGTAATCGTTTACATACCAGAGGTTATTAAAAAGTTTGTGTACAAAAAGTTTCGAAAAGATATTTATAACCATTATTTAGTAATTTAAGGCTATAACTAGTTTTTAAGATATATTTTATATAATTCTAATTTAACTGTTAATAAACATAGTTTGTATATTTTTTATTTTTTTTCATTGTGGTAAATTTTTATTGTAAACAACCTCGGTTTAGTTATTCCGAGCATAATTAAAAAATAACTTGGCGTCCGAGATCATTTTTATTAGTGTTACATTGCATTTTTATTATTTATGTTAAGCGGAAACAACACAGCATAAAATTATGTTAATTAAGCAAATCAAAATATCGAACCACCCTACGTTAATCTACCGACTGAATCAAAGGCATTATTTTGGGTGAATGGTTTGTATCTCGGGTTAGTTTAACGATTTGTTATGAGAACATTTTAACACTTATTTCTTTATTATATTATTTAAAATACTTTTATATATTTTATACGATTACCATTACCATTACATTATAAATTAGATTTTCTTTAAAAAACATGTCACCACTTTTTCTTATAAAATTAATCGTTATTCAGATATTGAAAAAATTTTAACTAATGCCTAAATTCTACCTTTCCGCTAAATTACGTGTTGTATCAAAAAGTTGCATAGAACATAATTAATCGATATGTTTAAGTTCTATATCTAGGTATTTTTATATCTTTGAAATATGGGACTGTTTTAGAGATATTTGATAAAAACCAAAAACTGCCGCCAATAATCCCCCTCTCCGTGGCCAAATTTCTCCCAAAATCTAACCAGATCCAAGCGAAATGAAAACAAGCTTAAATACAGAATTTGAAGTACGTAGGTGTTTTCGTCCTGAATCGTGGATACTAACATACATCCACAGACACACGCGCACACACACGCACGCACGCACATACTCAAACACATTTTTATAGAAAGAGAACGTATAATATGTAAAACAATTATGTATATGTACAATATGTGAAATGTAAAATTTTAATGTAACTTTAGTGAAATTTTTAAATTTAGAATTTGGAATTATACCACACCTACGTCATTTTTGCGCAGAATATAGCTAGAAAAATTTCCGAGCAGTTAGTTTTGAATTTAGCTGGATAAACGTTATTACATTTCATGAGCTCAAGCCGAGGTTAGTAATGTAAGGTAAGGGATATGCTTTTAAGACTTTAAGCATGTTTGCGTTTTTGGACAACTCTAAAACACGGGTTGTTAGTTAAATTTATTAACATTGAATTATTTTGCATAAAAGTTTAACGTAATTCAATTAGCTATTGATCAATTTACGAAATTAGAGGTTATAAATATTTAGTAAATAAAATTGCATCTTTAATTAGCATAAATATATGCACATAATAATTATTAACGAGTATTTCAATTTTGGGAATTACATTATTAAATTATTTTTGTTATAAAATGACTTCTATACACTACGTCATTAGAAATCGCATTGATTATTAATAAATGAAAGAAAAGCTTGTTTTATACATACTACTTAATGAATTTTAGACAAATATACCGAATTAAATATCAGTGCAGTTTCGATCTAATTTCTAATACACAAGTTTGTCTCAGTCGATAGTTTCTGCTAAAAAATATTTTAAGGCATATTCTAAAGATATGTAATTATCTTCTAGCAGCGTTTATCATTATGGCTTTGTATTTTTAGGTAGTTAAGAATATATTAAGTCATTATGCTTTAACTATATTCTTAAGTATGAATTGTATTTACTCCGGTGACTGGTATTCACAGCAACAAGTAAATTTGATATTCTATATTGTAACATTTATCCTGATGATTACCGAGCTCGTTGAGCCTGTGGCAATGCAATATATTTAATATTTTGAAGAGTTTGATCCCCGTTACCATCTACCTTGTGTGAGATTTCCTCATACACATATAGCGGCATGATCACTGCGTATACGCGCATCATCTGCGGCTATCGAGGCGAATACTGGGGTATTATCTTCTCCTCCGAGCCCTAACATCATTCCTTCATATCCTGTCCTGACCGCATCCGTCCTGCATGCATATACAGTGTGGTCCAGAGTTTGGTCAATAAGAAAAGCTTTGTTAATATCGATTTCTCACATAAAACTATATATGTACTAGCAGATTCTACCGGTGGCGTACCGATTAGTGGAAAATGACCGATAATTGAAATTTTCTCAATAAAATTTCCTTATTTTGCAAGATATCAAAAAGTGTTGAGATTATACCCAGTTTTGAGATGTTATAAAACGTTATGTTAATTGACAATACAATAAATAGTAAAATAAGATAAGATTCTGTAGAAGATGTATTAACAAATTAATGCTGAAAGAATTAATGAAACAGAAAAAAATAAACATTTGAAGCTTGAAGTCTAAATTAAATTTTCTCAATTACTTAATTATGAGTTTGACACTTTGAAGCTTTTATCAAATAAAAATCAAATTTCCATGGTCTATAAGAAAAAAACTTGTTGAAAATAACAATGAACATTTTATTTTACTAATAAATAGATTTTTGTTGTAAAAAATATTACTTGAGTTCTACGCTTTTACAAATGTCATTGATTGACGCCAATGCCGTCATTTTTCCATTTCTTGTTTAAATGTTATTCGTTACGTAGTATTTCATGAATTTTTCAATTCATTCTTACCAAATAGTTAGGCTAGTACACTTTAATTCAACTTTGAACCGAAAATTAAGATAAATTAATATTTCGATAGACCACACGCCTAAATAAAAATTTACAACTTCTCCATAGGTCATCCAAACTTCATATCTGAGTATGTCAATAAAAAATAAGCAACTATTTCCTGCAACCCTTTTTGATATTTTGCAGTTTATATTGAAAAAAATTTCAATTACCGGTCATTCACCACTAATTGGTACGCCACTGGTAGAATCTGTCTAGTGCACATTTAGTTTTACGTGATGCACCAACTTTTATCTGGAATAAAATTTTCTGAGAAGTCAATATTAACAAAGTTTTGCATATCGATCAAACTCTGGACCATACTGTATGCATAATGTATATCTGTATGCTGGGAATCTATCACTGTGGCCGAAGGAGCGTGGAAAGCTCGAGCAGTCCGCTCTCCCATTTTGTGAGGGAATGAAACACTGCTTTCCTTTTCTTTTGTGATGATTGGTTGTTCTCCAGTGGTATTTTCAGTTTGGTTTTTTGACTAGATTCTCGTGTGATCGGTCGTTGAAGTGCCACTTTCTCTGTTGTTTTTCATTTCACTTCAACCACGGCCTCTTTCTCTATTTTCTCTCTTTGTCTTCGATGTTTTTGCTCTTTATTGTGTTCTTTCCCAAGAATCTATTTTGTAGAAGTGCGGTCTTTCCATGTTATCAGCGCTTCTGCTACTGATTGTCGATGCGCTGGATGGTGATGAGACTCATTGCACAAGTAACGATTTGTTTGTGTACTGTTGCGGTACACGTGTTACGGTATAAATTGGCAGTAAATTGCGATAACATGTGAAATTGGATCTTGCTCGACTGCCCAGTGGTTGGGTCTGGGTTCGATGTACTAAATTTTGCGCTCAATAGGATAACTTACCGTAAATAAATCAAAATAAGGGCGTCAGAGTATTTTAAATGCCTAACTACGCCAGTTCACACCTCGCTTAAAATACTCAAATAACTCGCTTACCTGAATGTAATCGCAGGTGTTCCTGGGACCACCTGAATCTGATCAAAAAAATCAATAATTCTGTTGTTACGTTACTTTACTCAATAATTCTGATTTTCAATGAACTTTCACTTCAATAAAAGGAACTCACTTTAATTCTGTTTACAACCACTTGAAATTAAATTCCGTAATCGCAATAAAATACGCTCAAATTAATAAAAGTAGGGGTTTAACTCATCAACCTTTAAAAGTTATGTTATAATTCAATAATCAATAGATGAAGCTTACTTAAATTAAACACTAAAAATAGTAACGTTAATACAATGATCTAATTCAAATCATTGGGCTGTACAAAAAATGAATCACATTAAAAAACAACAGTTCTTTAACCTAAGGATATGTATTATAAAATCACCACCCTCGGAATAATCACACAACCGTTACATTAATTTTTTCTTTCAAAATTAAATCATTTAATTTATCCTAGTAGGTGGTGATACTAGCTAGTTTCAATGTTGCCTTTACTAAAGTTATTGTAAACCTGATTCATATGCCAGTACAAAAAATGATTATCACAAATAAATTGCGTTCCCCTTGTATCGCCTGAGACACATATAATTTCGGTATAGATCATCACAATAATAAATAAAAAACTCTTATAAATTTGGGTTATACCACGGATGGATACACTGCAAAATATGTGCACCTTAACTTCATACGGCCCTTTTTGTTGTACAAGTACCTGGTGGAACCCGAGAAGATAAGCTCTGCGTCAGCGTCGGCAATATGCTCGAAGTTGAAATTGCGCTTGAAACCCTTATATCACCCGGCTCGTCAATGTTTCGTTTCCAAGTTGCGATTGGATTCAAATTACAATTGGTTGTACGTTACACTAATAATTATACTTCCACGTTACTTGCTTACTATACTTTAACTATATACAAGTTCGAAATAACATTATTTTCTTAAAGGAACGAAAAGCTTATTTATTTACAGCGGGTTATTTGTTATCGGCAAACTGTGAAATTAATGTCTGGAAATTAGGAACGAACGTTTGGTTTCTTCCGCATAAAAGCGATAACTACATAGAATAAGTTAAAGCACTAGGTTAAAACACTTAACACCTCCACCTTGGATTTTCCACAAAGTCCCTTTGGACAAACTGCACTTAACGATAAATCAATTTCGTTATGGTCGAACTACTTAATATGTTCCCTACAAGGGTTTGTTCGGAGATGACGCCCCCTACTAACGGAAGTTCTTTCATCACGGATTATGGATAGCGTCGTTCTGCGGTACTCACACCTTACCGTAACTGTATCCTGTTAATACCTTTGCGTCTATACTGGCTCTGACCTTGAAAAATCATTTGTCGCCACATATTTTTTTTTATCCCTACTATGCTAATTAACGCACCCACGCGATTTAAACCCGAAAACCGTCAGAAAAATTGCATCACCAAAAAGAAACATTCCTCAATGAGCGAACCTTATCAGTTTAAACGGCATCTTGTAAATTTAAGATTTTTTAGCGACGCTGATCCTTAATGCCTCATATCTAAAGCTAAACGCTTTGTTTAAGCCCAAAAAATCTTATCGAAATATTATGACAAAATGTTGCCTTATACGTCTTAATAAACAACGAAATATGCTTTCAACACTGAATTTAAATACAAAGTAATAATTTTAATGTGTTTTGTAATTTTCCTCTGACGCGATTATAACGTAAATGACTATAACCATATTTATAAAATTACAATCGACTCATATTTACAAAGACACTAATTAATTCTTCCTCTCAAATTAGTAAAAGGGTTTCACTAATAATCTTAATTTAAGCTTCCATCTAAATTTGATAAACAAACAAAATGCTTTATTTTTGTTTTTACAAAAAAGAAGTCTACATGAAAATTTCTAATTCTTTTAAATACGTAAAAGACAACAAAAAAACATTACAATCTAAAAATTTTCCGAACATTTATGCGCTATTAATTTCAATGGCATGAATTTATACTATAATTGAGATGTACCATATTCACAAATAATTTTTAATTTCAAACTAAATAGCAAATGAAATCACGGCCACATGACACACGGTGTTTCCCAAAGTGGCGCTTTGTGTCTTGTAGACCATAACACCTAGGAAGGGAAGTTTGTTTTCTTGCTCCACTGTGAATTTGATTATCTGGTGCCTGGAGTTGTGATGATCCAGGAACTCTGTCAATTTCTTTGTTCCATGTAACAAACGTGTAGCTGACGAGCTGAAGCCATTTTTTTGGTTTCTCCGGTGCTGGTTCTAGTGCTTTGGACTCGAAGCTTTACATGAATATATCTGCTACTAATGGTGATAGTGGTAAACCCACCGAGCTAGTTGAATCTGTGGTATCACAATGTGCATAGGATACGGGACGTAATGGGTTCAATCCCCGTTACCTTCTACTTTGTACGAGGTTTTCGCATGGTATTTTTCTCATACACGTATAGCGGCATGGCCACTGCGTATACGCATATGAAGTGAGGCCAATTAGGCGAATGATGGGGTATTATCTATCCCCTCAGCACTCTAATACCATTCCTTCCGATCCTATCCTTACCGCACCCATCCTTAATCCCACCATTCATATATACGTAATGTATATATGTTTGCTGAGAATCCATTGTTGTGGCAGAAGGAGCGTGGAAAGCTTTTTAATTATCCAACTGGTCCACACTATTTCAATTTACTACCTGTTTTCAAACTTAAGCCGTTTTCGGCACTTATATTTTGTGTCGACTTTAATAGGCAAATCTTCCATTAACTTAACTTATATTAACTCCATTGCCAGACAATTAGTTAGAAATATTTATATCACAGAACACATACATACATATATTTTATGAACACTTCACGGAGAGTACATCGGATTATCTGGAAAAACGCTCAATCAAAACGAGGTGCCGCTCAATCGGAGATTGCTATGTCGGGAACCGCGGTAATAGGGCCCGCTCAATAGGAGCTTACCCATGAAATGACTAAGAAAAGATTTGATATGAATGAGTATATTCATTCAAAATTAAGTATGCTGTTGAGTTTTAAAGCGAATATTTTAAGACGTCATATAGAAAGTGTTTGTAGTTCAAATTTTATTATCTAAAGTATTAGCTACAGTTGCTATAAGTTTTAAGAATTTTAAGAATATTTGCATATTTATTTATCGATTGGGTCTATATCTTGATTTCAGAGAGATCAGGCAGAATTTCTCATATCACACCCAAGAACACTTTATTCACAAATTCTGATCATAGTGACTTTTACTACCGACTTAGAGCTTTATTTGATGGTAAGTGTAGGATCTATGAAGCAAGATTTCAGCTGCTTTACGTATTACTACGGACTGCCCCTATCTTCGGCAAGTTATGCCGGCAACCCGCTTGTTTTAAAAGCATACGCGATGTTTAGTGCCAATTGATCGTATAACATATTACACACTAAATCCAGATATAGTTGCTGTTGCTTATCTTAATACAGGCTAGTTCGTTGATTACTGGTTGGTTCGATGGAAAAACCAATGGTATCAGTTTATTACTACTAATTATTGTTATGAAAAAAAAAATATTCTATAGGACTTTTACCTCGAACGGTACGAGTAAAGGTCTTTCGTAGTACCCCATTTGTATTTGTCCTTACAAGATTAAACCAAAAATGCAATAAATTCCTAATTCACGTATGAAATCTAAAGCTAGTAGCTTCATAAATTATTTGACCTACAATACCAGAAATTTGTACACGATTGTAGTTCATTTATATGATGATAGGGTATTATATGGTACTAATGGGCCTAATTATGTCTGGTATTGTGCATATACCTTTTGTGATTCTCCTTTCCGGAGGTTACATTTTATTTAGTTCACCATTTAACAAATTGCTTTATAATGTAATATTATTATCTGATTACAAAAAAAATTGTAAAACAACGCGAATTACTGTGAACTCTACTAATTATATTAATTTATAGGAATTTAAATTAATATTAAATTGCTTTCACCATTTTTATATGAAAAAGCAGTTTAATTAGTACATCGATATTACCTAATTAATATTTTTGGCAGACATTCCCAGATTTTCCTTTGAAACATATAATTACCAATACATCCCGCTGCTTTGTTTTCTTTCCTGCCATTAACTTTTAGAAAAATTTTCTAGCAACCTCTTGATTTACGTACTTGGATTACGGATGTTCTTTGAAACTCTGTCTACTTCAATACTAAAAAGAGGCTGTAATTTCCATTTTATCATCTTCAGGGTATATCTTATAGATTTTCTTAGTTGAAAATTAAATTAAAACGTTACACAGACATTCCTTTGCATGAAAGTACTCATACTGCTCAGATACTCGCTTTATACAGTGTGGGTGTTTTATACTAAAAAATTGTACAAAGAATAGTGTTGCTCGTAAAGTCAATTTTTTTTTACATTTATTTGGTAGACTAACATTTTAGTATGAATTCCAATAGGTCAAAAAAACTGTTTTGGGACTCCCATTCCAAAAAATTGTAACGTTGGTTTCTACGAGTGTCGCACTAGGGGAGAAGGCGTATAACCCGTTCTAAATATGATGAGCAGCTCAACTTAGAGGGAGGAACATCACTAATTGCATCATAAACCGTGATTTTGATTGTAACTACGCTTTTTACTTAAGTGACATAAATGTATAACAAACGGTTTCCAGTTTGTACTCAATTCTCCAAACGTTTCGTGATTTATATAATATAATCTACTCCAAAGCGAGAACAAGGCCTACACCGTACAACCAGCTAGTTAAACCTGTGGTAACATATTCTACTTAGCATTCGGAGGGTAATCGGTTCATTCCCCGTTACCGTCTACTTTGTATGGGATTTTTTCATGGGGGTTTCCTCGTGCACATATAATGGCATGATCATCATGTGCGGCTATTTAGGGGTAGTATTTCCCCCTTCAGTACCCTAACTCCATTTTGTGAAGATTAGTTTTTTTTTTCCTTTTTACTCCGCCAATAACAAACCGTAATCAAGTCCATCAAGCAATTAATTATGCACTGTTTCATAGTGATAAGAGTATAATTAAGGAGTACAAATAATTATATTCTGACTTTTAAGAAAGGTCAAATAAATATAGTGTGAAAGTTTAGTTATTGAGAATAAAATCATTTATGATCTAAGAGATTGCCGTTAACTATAAATAGAAATTTTCTGTTTTTATACCGAAATTACAACTTGATAAATAACAAGTTAGTTTTTAGTCAAACTCATATTTTGTAGATAGGGATAAGTAAACCGAAGCATTCAAAAATAGACTTTAAAATCCAATCAATATAATTAAGAGAGTTTTGAATTGATAAAATAATTAATAGTTAACACCGTTTTTATAGGGGTACGGAGGTTTCGCCCCCGACCGTTTTGCCCCCAGCTGTTTCGCTCCCGAACCGTTTCGCCCCCGAAGTTTTATCTCTAGCTTTAGCCAGCTTCAGTTTTTTCCAGTTGCACCACGCTTTCTGCAACCGTTTTTCTTATTCCTTATTTTCTTTTGTGTTTGGTGTTTGTGTTTTAATTTTAGAGTTTTTTAGTAGATACATATAAAGAAAAAGACACCTTTGAAATCTATATTCTGACGTGCAACCGGAATAAATTGAAAATTGAAAGTTGTACGCAATCCCACGCAAATAATCAATAACTTGACGATTTTCAAAATCTGCAACGATTCTTTTTACATTGCCTATATTTAACTACATAATAACAATAATTATTTTTAGTTGAAAAATTCCTTCATATATACTGATATGGAAAATGTGTATATATACTTCAACAGAAATTTGTAACGAGGTAATTATAAACCTATTACCCGCAATTTTGCTGATCACTTTCATTAAAAAATGCTATAGAAAGTCAGTGATGTCATTATATTGTCTACTAACCTACTATGTGTTTCGTTACGACTACTATAGTTCAGTTAAGTTCGATATTTATTTCTACAACTGGCGCAGTTCGTTTTGTCAAAACGAAACAAGCAAAAACTTGTTCATGAAAACCATGTTTACGTTTTCTCCAAAAAAAAAAAAAACAGAAAATTAAGAACATGGGATATGCGTATGCGAACATCGAGCAAGCTGCGATTGACGTACTGGACAGACGGCATAGATGGTGATGTTTTGAAAATCGTTATGCATCATAATCATGCAGCACAAGCTGCCAGGCCAGCAGCTATTCGTTTGGTTGCGACTGCAAAGGAGCGTGCTTCGACGACACAGGAGGGACCACTGCAGATTATTGCAAACGTCATGGCAGAACCTCACGCAGATGTTGCAATTATGCCAAAAATGATTCATTGAAAAAATTGTCCGTAGAGCCAAACGAGTTGGAACACCTGCGATTTCAAGAAATATCAAAGAATTGGTGATTCCTCGAGTGTTAAGTGAAATTGTGATGGATGGCCAAGTTCAACAGTTCCTGATGTATGATTCGGAGGATCAACTTATGTCAGGAAGGATACTGATCTTTTCAACTAGAAGAAACCTTCACCTTTTGGGCCAAAGTCAAGAATGGTTTGTAGATGGTAGGTTCAGTACCGCACCACCCATGTTTCAACAAGTGTGCACAATCCAGGCCACCAAATACAATGCCGTTGTACCTCTAGTGTACGCTCTTTTACCAAATAAAGAATTGAAACGTTTGCAACCTGGACTGCAGCCAACTCTACTTATGACGGATTTCGAACTCGCTGCCATCCAAGCATTTGAATTTGAATTTCCAGATATTTTAAAGACGGGATCTTTTTTCATTTATCGCAATCCGTCTGGAGAAAAGTTCAAACTGAAGGTCTCAAAGCTCGATACAAAAATTATAGCGTGTTCGCTCGTTGGATCAGAGTGATTCAGGCTTTGGCATTTATTCCTGAAGATAACGTAACCAATGCATTCGCTGAATTAGTTGAAAAATGTGGATCGCAATTTCCAAATATTTTTCGTTTTATTGAATGTTTGCAGAAGCAGCAAGGTATTCATAACTACGAAATACTACAACTGATTGCTGGAAATCCAAGAAATAAAAAGTATGTCGCAATATCAATCAGCTCGTGTGAAAATAATCGTTGAAGATTTTGAAAATCGTCAAGTTATTGATTATTTGCGTGGGATTGCGTACAACTTTGAATTTTGAATTTATTGTGGGTGCACATCCGAAATATATATATATATATATATATATATATATATATATATATATATATATATATATATATATATATATATTTACTAAAATTTCTAAAATTAAAACACAAACACCAAAAATTAAAAAAAGCGGTTGCAGAAATCCTACTAGCTACCTCCCCGTGGTACAACTGGAAACAGCTGAAGCTGGCTAAAGCTAGCGGTAAAACTTCGGGGGCGAAACGGGTCTGGGGCAACACGGCTGGAGTAAACGGCGGGGCGAAACGTCCGTTATTCCACAATTAATAATTTTAGCACGACAGCAGAAGTCTTAGAGTAGTGGTTGATTTAATATTAATTAAAACTGGTTGATACGCTTCCGCCTCATCGTTGAAAATATGGAATTTCCAGATGCCCTACTTCGTACTCTATATACGGAAGTGCCATGGTCAAATGATTATCTTTCGTTCTCACTGTCATAAGTTTATAGATCGAAACTAAAATTGTAAAAGAGGTATGAGGTAAAGAGTAGATTAAAAACTGATTATTCTGATTGAACTTGATAGGGACTCGCTTTGTAACTAATTATGAAAATTAGTTAACTTGTTTTAATATAAGTAGCAAAAGTTGCTTTGCTACTGATAACCGCTCATATTTCAACCGTAATCATTGAATTTTAAATAAATTAATAGAGTTCATTGGTGAAGGAATTTTGTTTATCATGGAGACCTGTGACCTCGTCTACCGTATCCGCTGACCGTCCGAATTAATTGAGCATTAGGTACATCTTTTACCGCAAGATAATACCCTGAATTTACTCCTCCACTGGGAAACCCGACGCAGCCTGTTTGGAAGA
Source organism: Vesta saturnalis (assembly GCA_036346205.1). Classification (NCBI taxonomy): domain Eukaryota; kingdom Metazoa; phylum Arthropoda; class Insecta; order Coleoptera; family Lampyridae; genus Vesta; species Vesta saturnalis. Next base: position 367,259 of record JARFJB010002342.1, on the reverse strand, counting down.
CCGTATCGTTCAGGAGTGGACCCAAACATCACCTGAAACAGTAGCTTATATTTGGTGGCGCCCGAATCCGGTCTCTAGCCCCTGGAGCGAACGACCGCTGTCCGCAACCGTCCAGGAGTGTCACGTATTAATACAATACCTTAACTTGTAAGTATAAATAATAAAATATTTCCAAACAAGGTTTAATTTTTGTGTTGGACTTCGTTGAGGACAAGTTTCACTTGCCACCACCGAAAAACCCATTACAATTTCTTCCGATCCTGTCCTGACCGCACCCATCCTAATCCCCCATCCATATATACGTAATGTATATATGTGTGCTGGGAATCTATGGCTGTGGCTGAGAAAGGAATACTCTGGTAAGTTTCACTCCCTATAAACCAATAAACCACGCTTTCATCACACTAGTAGCATTGTCCGCCTACTTTTTAATCACATCAAACCGTGCATCACGCTTAAGACAGAGGATTGTGTGTCGAAGTCCTTCCGCGCTCGAACATTCTCCTCTTGTACCACCAAACCAGATTAGGAGTTTGTATCGGAGCATTTACCACATTCTCTCCTGCACCGGTTGTCTTTTCCTGATACGCACCCAACCAGGATATGATTAATGCTCAATATCGCCCACATGTAAGTGTTAAAGAGCACCTACATTATAAAATGCATAAACGAAAGCGTGTAGCAGGGAAGTAAGTCCGGCGATTCTTAGCATTGTTTGAAGAACGGGACGTAAGCATAGTCCACCGACACACCCGGAAGTTCACTGCAAGCAAAGGGACGTTTGCCCTTGTTCACGAATGACTGATCAGAATAAACGTACAGGGTGCGATCGCTGTAGTTGACCTAGTTCCAGAAGGCGCTACTGAATTTCTGTAATCAATTCCTGTTGTACAATTACGTTCTAAAAGTAAACATTACTTCGATTCCCTTAACGTAATTTCCGGTCCATGATAATTATTTCCCATTTAACAAAATCTCAATATCCCGGAAGTAATTCCGAGAGTATCTACTTACTGCGTATTTTCCGTTTCCTAAGTAATCCGGAATTAATTGACGCAATCCTGACTGTTCAGTAACATATGCAGAATCTTTACTCGAAGATTAACTGTCCTGCTTCAAATAACTTTTTGACGATTAAAACCCAGGCTTGATGAAAGTTAGTTAAATTCTCCTGTTTGTCTTCTGTGTAGAGATCCGCCGATTTTTCTAGTTAATCTTGATAAATTATTAGTAAGGAAAAAATAGTGTACCACGTGATGTTAAACCACCTGACATGTTAGACATAATTTAATGCATCTCCTGTTTTGTTTTAATTAAGAGATGATGTTTAACACTTAACAGACTTTACAGGTGTGAGGAATGTGTACCCCATGCCAGCTGGGGAGGTACCACCACACTTACCATGGGCTCCTTAGTATTAGGTCTCCGATTTCTGAGCTTGGTAAGAACTGTCGGTCACCTTTTCCTTATCCTTAATCTATTCTCATGCTTATCCTTCCTTCTCACACTCATTGTCTTCCTAGCGGATGTAAAATACTTCCCGGCTCGGATATCCCGGAGGGCAAGGCCCAAATGACCTCGGTCGTCGAAGATACTCACTTTGTAATCCACTATTGCAACATCCACGGTATATAATCTTAATGCTGTTTACCAATATCTTGAACAATTGCAACCTGACATTTTGTTCCTAAGTAGTACGGGGGCATCCTCCCCTCCAGTTTTTTTACGTCACAAGCTCCGCGTACTGGGGCACCTTCCCCACTACATTTACTCGCCCACGTTTGAGACCGTGTCTTTCACCCCTATTATTGGCGCTTCTTTTCGGAGGCCTTTTTCAACCCTTGATAGAATTTTCAACCCTAATTATGGTCTTTTTGACAGCAATTTTTTTGTAGGCCTTATTTTATGGTTTCTTTTTGGAGACCTTTTTCAACCCTTGATGGAATTTTCAACCCCTTTTGTTTGTATCAAGTGCCTTTTTGCTGGTCGTTTTTGTCGGCCCTTTTTGTACCTGCTCACGTGAGAAGCGTATTTAGCTCTTGAGATTGGTGTCGGACTTGGGTTGATCTTGGACTTGGGGTTGGTCTTTGACTTGAGGTGGGGAGAAGGCTAAAGGGGATGGTTATTTTTGGATAATTATAGGTCATTTTTGACCCGGTGATTGGAGGGCTAGCATTCTGATTGGGGTGAAATTTGAAACAAGGAATCCCTAATCTTATAAGACAAGTGTAGACCTTTGCCCCCTGTCGTTACCCCTGGTTGGAAATGGTATTTGTTTTTGTAGGTTATGACTGGTAATTTGTACTCTAATAAGGAGGCCCTGTTGCTATCTTGTAAGAGGTGTATGAACTTGTGTTAGGGTTTGATCTTGCGTGGGGAATTTGAATGACAGTAAATTTTAATTATAGAAATTATATTGTAAATATAATTAAAAAAACTTCAGGAGTTATAAAAAAAAATTACCGACATTCAGATTATTCTCTAATGAAACATAAATTATTAATTAATTTAATTAATTACATAACAGTTATTACAATATTGTTTTCTAAAACTGATTATTTTACCTGCATTGATTAAAGTAGTGGGAAGGTGCCCCAGTGGGCGGAGCTTGTGACGTAAAAAAAGTGGAGGGGAGGGTGCCCCCGTACTACTTTCCTATCTGAAAAACAAGTCTCCTTTGAAAGCTCCGATTCACCCAACGCGCAACTTCAATACAAACGAAGAGTATGTGTCTTGCCTGGCATTGCGTGCAAGAGGATTTCTTCTTTGGAGAATAAAAAATTTGACGTGGTTTGGTTTAAACATTCTGGCCCTAAATTTATGAAATTCCACTGTTGCGTTTATAGGTCTCCTAATGATAGTAACTTTTAAGGCTTTTCCTATTACCTTAGTTTGAAAGTTTATCTTTTGTCTTCTGTTTCAATTTTCGTCTACTACTAACCCTGCTGTTTATAGTGCCGAAAAATTTTCTATTTCATGTGAGCTCAGTCAAATGGTTTCTGAACCCACAAGAATTTCTGATAACTATACTTCACACCTTCTAGTTCTCTTTCTTACATCAAACCCACTCGTTTATAAAACTTCAGGTATTTCTCCTCTAGGTCTATTTAGCCATTGTCTAATAGAAATGTCAAGAATAAATAACTAGGTCATTAAAAATTAAATATTGTTAAACTGTATTAAAGATGACAAATCAGAACACCCTCTAATGGCCGAAGGCTAACAATGAAAAATGTCAGCCAAGAAACACATTTAACAAAATTTAATCAAGTTATGATGTAAGTGTAAAGTTGTGAAAAACCTCAATCTGAAAATGATAAAAGCATTCACAAATATAAACATGACATTAATTAAAATATTTCTGTGAAATCTAACAATTTGTCAATAATAATTGAAAGGGTTATTAACAACGAAAACCATAATGCAGAACGTTTTATGTAATTTTTTAATTTTAATTGTAATTTCAACTACTTATGTTAAATTATAATGCTGTGGTAATTTAACATATAGTTGGTAAAGCATTTGCTTCAAAGACTAGGAAAAACAGCAAAATTTATTTATATAGGTGGCATTATACGTTTCGCAAACTGTCATATTAATAGCAGGCTGATGTTTATGTCTTAATTTTTCAACTTTCACAAAATTGTTTCAACATCTTTAGCAATTTGAATAGATATTACTACTGACGAAGATAACTGTAAGAGTTATCCAAATGTTTAGATGTATAATATAATAATACACCATTAAAGAAACCAAAAAAAGATAAGTATTTTATTGTTTTAAGTCGTCCTCTTTTTCGGACATTGCTCTTTCAGCATCTGAAGTCATCCTCAAGGGCATGGAGTTATACACTCCCAAAAAATAAAACATGTAGATCACTTTCGTTCCTAACCCTGGTTCAATAAGGCTTTTGCAAATCTTATATTAAATGGAAATCATACAAAACGGCTGAGAGTCACGCAAACTACGATGGTGCTAGAATTACCTGCTAAACTGTTGTCACCAAATCTAAAAAATTGTTTGAACAACGAAAATGCAATGAACTAGCTATATCTTTTTTTTTGGCAATCGTACATTTTGGATGTTAAGTTAAAGCCATCAGTAAAAACCTTGATACACCTTCATTTGTACACATGACATCTTCTGACGGCTGTAGTTTCTGATTCTGTAGACAAAACCAGTCTATTTATGGAATTAGTTGCATCAAGCTTATGTCGCAATGATTTTGCAAACATGTGCCCCTAGTCAACTCTTCTTCATACGGTATTAAACCAATTCCTTTTCGGTATAAGCTCCTAGAATCGATTACCAGTGGGCTTGATCCCAATAAGGCGACTGGTACAGACGGTATACGGTATTCCAGGTATTATCTTTAATAGATGGCCCCTGATCGAGTACCAGTCCTACCTAAGCTCTATTCGATCTCTATGCTTCTTGGGGAATTTCCTTTATCATGAAAGTGAGAAAATATTCAACCTATTCCCAGAAAAGTCAATAATACCGATCCCTCAAACTACTGACCAATTGCCATGAATTCTATTTTTCTAAAATGACGGCTCTCTTTCCTTGAAACTAACAAACACCTTAGTGACCACCAATATGGGTTTAGGCAAAGTCGTTCAACAGGTGATCTTATTTCATATGTGACCCAAATAAATGGGAAACACATTGTGCTCGAAACTGAGAACTTTAAGTGCATACTTCCCTTACGATTTTATGAATACTTCAAAAAAGAAGATCGCCTAGAAATACTTAAGCAGTCTCTGGCTAACAAAGAGGTGTACATCACCAGCGCCGGAACAGCAAGAAATACTACTAATTTAAAATATAATGCATAACTGGAAATAAAAAAAAAACTATTTATTGCTATTGTTGAGTCTAAAGATTTAGTGCATTATATGGTAGTGTGGTTCTTTGCTCATCGTAAGGCAACAAGAGGGCAGTGGGAAAGTTTGATGCTGGATAGATTACGTTACCGTCGTAAAATAAAACAATTGGGATGCATTCTATCGCCAGTGCTGCAAGGGCAACATTGGGCTGAGGTATATCATGATAGATTCCAAGAACTCCCACCATTATAAGGCGTGGGGGGAAACGCTATGTAATAATGTTCACGGTTATAAATTTGTTAGTTCTAAAGAGTCCCCTAGAAATGAATTTAAAAAGATATTACATAGATACTAGGAATAACTGTAATAACTACTTCAGATGTTCGTGTTGGTGTTGTAATGATGGAGCTAGTTCTACCATAGCAGTTACCGAGTGCTCTTTCCCAACTCAAAATGTGCATAAAAGCGCTGCCGATGAACGTTTAATTGATTGTAAATTATATGATTTATTCGAGGCAAATTCTCCAAAAAAGTACATTGAAATTGGGTACAGTACGCACCTAGATCTTGCGCAAGTTACACGAATCGTATGTACAAATGGGTTTCTCGTTATAAAATGGGAAGATTGGGAGACGCCACTCAAGGGTCAAACATATCTGGAAATGAAGTTTTTTTGTTCCCAAGAGACTGAAGACCACATTGATTGCTCAAATATCAACGAAGAGACGGAAATTGAATACGAGCAAAGTTCGGAATGCTTGGTAGCAAGTTTACCATTTGTTATAATTGGGGAGCAGTGAAGGGCGTATCATCAGCAAGACTATTCAAAAGCATAACAATTCGGCAAAACCATGGCCGTGACTGTTTTTGTTGAACAAGAATGACACTGAAGAGCTTTTCAACTTAGAGGATATGATTAACTATCGGTTGAAATTACTGGAATCATACGGTCTTCCCTGTTTCTTTCAAAACCTCATCGAACAAGTCGACAACTACCGTCACTTTGCTAAGATGGAGTATGGCGATGATTCAGCCAACATTGATGATATTTATCGCGACTTTGAAAATGTGTTGAATTATAAGTACGATATAAATTCTCACAATACAGTTTGTATGGTGGAGGATTATCGACCTAGCTATTTACTGTACCACATATATGAATAAAATATTTGTAAAACGTCTGTCTGATGATCGTGACCTATAAACATAGAAATTTCTCCTTGTTACTTGAGAAGCGAAGAAGTGCGCCTGGAAACAGTCTGGTTAATACTCTCATTAATAAGCTACCGATTGCGCTCCATATTCCCAGGTATCAGTATTGTGGTCCCGGAACTAAATTAGATAAAAGGCTTCAACGGGGAGACCCTATTATCACCATCCTAGACACTCATTGTAAAGCTCATGATATTAGTTATAGGGATAGTAAAGACTTGACTAGCAGACATCGAGCGGATCAAATTTTGGAAAGAAAAGCTTGAGATCGTGTTAAGGCATCTGACGCAAAGTTAGGTAAACGAACCGCCGCTTTAGCTGTAGCAGGTATAATGAGGGCAAAAAAAAAGTTAGAAATGGATGTTAACAGAACAAAACAATCACGTAGCAGTCTATTGAAGTTACGTAGAATAATTGCCAAGAAAAGGAAAAATAGTCCTAGTACCATAAAGACTATAAAATCAGCTGTTACACAGCAAAATTGGCCGTGAAAAGTTTAGGTGGGAAGACAAAAATAAGCGTTCCTTGAGTAATTCCCCTGCCTAAAGAGGGTGGATTTTTATCATTTCTTATACAATTATTTGCGGGATTATCCGCCGTTGGTGCTTTCCCCGGAGGGGTAGCGGGTATTGCAAAAGCCGTTAACGCATCGAGTAGTGCGAGGAAAATGTTACATGAAACTTCGCTCCATAGTCGTACAATGGAGGCCATCGTCGTAGGAAAGAGAAACAGCGGGCCAAAATTTTTAAACCCTATCGGTCAGGACGAAGTATGGATTTGCACTTGAAACCAATAAAAAAACTTCAAAATTACCGAAAAGGCTGTTGGCTGATGTAGAGCTAAGAAGGCACGCAAGGGATGTACCATACTTTAGGGATGTATTTATGAGAGATAATATGCCTAAATTACCATGGAATAAGGAAGCCGGTATTATTAATTTAGATAACCAAAAGGGGCGTGGTACTCATTGGGTTTGTTACAAAACAACGCTATGGGAGCGTATGGTACTATGATAGTTTCCAAAATATTCCACCACCGAGAGAAGTTCTGGACTACTTTCGCGATTGCAAAATATACCATAATTACTCTCAAGAGCAACAATTCGGTACCACAAATTGTGGACATCTTTGTTTAAATTTTCTATATAAATAGCGTACTCAGTAGTTGGGGACGTATAGTCACCATGTCAATCACCTTCAGTGTAGAGGGTGTTGGTAACATAACGAATAATAACTTATCCTCCGATCGAACTTAATTCCGAGAAATCCTACGTAATCAATATCGTCGGATTTTACGGTTGTAATAACATAAAGAATATACACGCTGCAAACGATAAATTCTATTATGTACAGCAGTTGGTGTTAATGCGTTCCAGAAGCTATGCAGATGATTGTAAGGATACCTCAGACGACGCTAAATTAACGGTAATCAAAATTGAATGGAGGATTCCGCATGTGATGCTTAGCGACAGTGACTTGGTCTGTTCCAACAAATCAATAAAAATACAACCATTACGATTCCGTTTCGTCAACGGGAACTATACGAATTGACAGTTTTAAAACAGGCACAGTCGGATATATTAAAATTAAAACTTCCAAACATTGTACGTGGTATAATTTTCGGGTCCTTCCAATTCTGGGAAATCAAACACCATGCTTAGTATCCTAACTGAACCGAACGGCCTTCCTTTCGAACATGCGTATGTCTATTCGAAATCGTTGAATCAGGAAAAATATCGACTCTTGGATGAAATTCTAGATCCCATGAAAGCAGAATGCTGATATTATGGAACGGAGCGTGGCAAAACCCAATTCAGTTTTGATCTTTGATGATATCGCTTACGAGAAACAAAACCATATTAGAGCGTACTTTTCATTGGGACGATATAATAACATTGACTGCTTCTACTTGATCAAACCTATACTAAAATCCCCATGAAGGCCATGTCGCCCCAATAGTTAGCATGCAATTATTTCCTGACATGTTCTCAGAGAGTTGGCGAAATCGATACGGATTCATGGTAATAAATAGAGACGCTGAAGTACAAAACGGTCGTTTTAGGAAAGGCTTCGATCAATATATAATACCATAGCGGTATCGTTAAAATACCATTTGGGAAGAAACAGCCTACAAGTAAACAGCCCCCGTTTCAACAGTATACGTACGAGACTTGTTTTAAACAGAACTTTATTTACCTGTTAGGCTCTTAAGGAGGATCGATTTACCAAAGAGGCAGATTTTATTAAAGCTTACAAACCAATCATTCAACCACTTGCAAAAATCGAAAAGAAGAAGAAGACGAAGCCGAAGGAAAAAGAACAGTTCACAGATTCAGCAGTATAGTACCACGCCATTAATATCTCATCATTCGCGAGGAATTAACAAACGAAGATCATTTTCTTTTAGTGGTAGTAATTATGTTAGTCCATTCGCTCGATTTCCGTATTTTCAAAAAAATCCTCTGCGTCAAGACACACCATCGTTCCTCGAGACTAGTGTGATTGGAGATATTGCACCCCAAGTGGAACATGTAGCAACTACGATCGATTCTATTTTACTCGATACCTCTGCATCGATAGAGTTTCTGGAATAATATAATCCATTATCACGAATATACGTAAAGCGCATGTTAAACGATGCATCGAATGCAATTGATACCACTGCAAAAGGCTAAATATCCGGACGTGTACTTGGGAATGCAACCGTGAGCATGGACAATTATAATCAAAGAATAAACGGTTTACTGGAAGATCCTGCATACCAACCGATCAACTCGAATTTTACAACTTATTTGAAGAAAACCACCGAAATTAAAGTTAAGGTAACCAACATCGACCAAAAAATACAATCATCTATCATATCAAGGCCGTATATTGAAGGCTTTCACTTTTCTATAGCCGTAGATCACCATTCTCTGAGTTAGATTAATAAACTACAGAATCTTTCTGGGCTATTAGAGTGTTGGGAGCTGTTGTTCACCGGAAAGAAAAAGAACACGTGGTTTCTCACGCTCGATCTTGGTCAGTACCAAAATTAGGGATTATCCTACTTCGGTAATTTCTCTTCCTATTACAGACTTTTGGTATCGTTGAAGAATCGAGTCATCTCTTTTAAAACTTTCTCGTACTGGTTTGTAAAAGATCATCCGCTGTTCTTGCACATGTTCTTATGTGCGGATATCATCGGATTATTACCTGAAAGCTTCAGAGACTACTCCTTTACTCCTGTTGTAGCTGACTACTTCACGAATATCTAGTTACAGACGACGGTGTGCAATTTCGAAGTAAGGAGATTCCTGAACTATGATCTAACTATCGTACTACCGTACTAGGCTAAATATCATCCCAGAGAGTAAATAAACCGCGTACTTACTTAAAGGTATTTTCCTACATTAAGCGTACTTGGGACGTCAACTTGTCAAAGATGGGTTGTGCGATACAATCTGCCTAAGATGAGATTACTAGTTACTCTTTTTGCTTCCCTTTTATGGCGTTCCCCTTCCTAAGTGACTGAGTTTCGACATTGTCAGTAAAATACATAGTTCTTACAAGCAGATCCAGAATCGTTATAAATTCTGTGCAATAATTTTGACTGGAAACGAAATTACGCTTTCTCTGATGGTATCCGGTATTTGATATCATGCTGGCTCATAAGTTTATTGGTCCGTTTCGGATTAAAGCCGTATCACCGTGGACGTAAGATCTAAGCTCAAATGGTAAATTAATAGGAATGTTTCACGCTGTTACTAGGAATATTATTTGTACCTCTAAACGTCACGTCTTAGTTGGTTTTCCTAGATGTTGCAAGCACAACAATGTATCTGGGTTTAGTTTCTGCGCTTTGTTTTTGTCTGTGCCGTTTATAAATAGTGGTTGAAGTGGTTTAAAAAAATTAATAAATTAATGGATGTTAAATAAATTAGTGTAAATTTTAATAATAAATAAATTGGTTGTAAAATATTCTCATAACAGATCGTTAAAATAACTCGAGGTCAACCCGTTCACCATTAATAATGCCGTTGGCTCAGTCGGTAGTTTAAAGTAGGCCGATTCAATCTTTTGATTTGATTAATTACCACAATTTCTGCTCGATTACTTACACTAAACATCAATATAATAACTGCCATGTAACACTAATAAAAATGATCTCGGACGCCAAGTTACTTTTCAATTATGCTCGGAATAACTAAACCGAGGTTTACAATAAAAATTTTATCAAAATGTAAAAAATAAAAAATATACAAACTATGTTTATTAACAGTTAAAATGATAGGGTTAAATAAAATATATCTTAAAACTAGTTATAGCCTTAAATTACTAAATAATGGTTATAAATATAAATACCTGTACAAAATATAATAAATCTTCTTGAGAACCCCTGGTATTATAAAAAATAAATGCGGAAATGCAAACCAAGGTGATGTAATCCTTGTATCAATGTTGCGCAATATTTCGAAATAATACTTTACATTGTAAACCACACCCAAAATGGAATTTTCCTTCTTATAAATTTATCTTCATGAAATTGAACAATCCGTTTATTGCATTTTCTTGAATTCTCCAATAAAAAATTGTGATCAAAATTTAGACCAGCATTGAATGCAAAAATTGCAATCATAAAATGAAAGCGTATGCAAAAATAAAATTAAACATGTAATTAAAATGTAATTAAAGTAGAAAAATAAAAGTACAAAATGGACGCTCCGAATATCTGGTGATATAGCCGTGCGCGAAAAATTTCCGCAAAGAATTAAGTTAACGATGACGCGTTGCGCGAAAATATTGAACAGAAAAAAAAATAATTTAAAGAAGTGGGCGTATAAACCCTTAAGAAAATATGCAACTTAAGTTACACCAAAATGCAAATTAAGTTGCCTACCACATACCTATAAATCATTAATAAATAAAATTTTTCTTATATTTACAACTTAATGAACGGAGAACATAAATTACGGTATATTTTAATACAACTCAAAATGGGTTGTTACACGTTTCGTTCCGTTTTGTTGGGTTACATAACTGATGTTGGGGTAAAAGGAATTTTTCTACAGTAATTCTTCAGTAATTCGGTTATAATCATTTTCTAAATCCTTGAGATAAAATCTGCTGGATTTATTTTCAGCCGTTCATTTTAACCATTACGCAGGTAGTAATAGCGGAGTTACTTGCGTATATTGTCTATCTGTTGGAAAATCGTAGGTTAGTTTAAATCAACTACAGATATCCTTAAGATTTATCATCAAACTGGTTTGGGGCGTAAGTATTATTGTACTACGTACTATTGTAGCTACGGACCCACTCCAAGCTCTGTTAGACTGAAGTACCGGCGGCTGAGGTATGCGAATTGTTGGCACGTATGGAAAGATATACATGCAACAAATGTTCCTACTACTAATACTCTCACTTTTATTACTAATAAAGGAGAAATTAGATGTCACAAATTTTACTTGTCCTGCACTTGACAGAGGTTTGATTTTATATTTCGTTGTCATTCCCCCTTTACAATTATATCAGTTTAATATTCGATCCGAGCTTTCGCCGTATGGTAACTGTTAAAAATTGCATGTGTTTTCTTTATCGTTGCATATAATTCTCACTTGATAAATTTATTTTGAAGTGAAGCATCTAAATAATTGTTCGATTAAGGTTAAACGAAATTTGTTTACCAAAATGGTTGTCTATGCATTACTTTTTGTAATTTAATATAAGAGGAAATATGACTAAGTTTTAAAATAGCCGTGTCGCCACTGATTAAATGCTACCTTATATATTCTTTGTTAATATAACGTTACGCAAGCATCTGACAATTATGTTGTTGTTTTCGTCTATTCATACTCAAAGAAAGATCTATATTTTTCCTGTATTAGTTGGTTTATATCAAATCAAATGTTAAAGGCAAATCACCTTTTTTCTATAAAATTAAGCAAAGAAGAACCCCAACTCTGTCTAATTGCATTTTGACTTCAAAACTGAAAACAACCTGTTACATTCGTTACCTACGCTGCACGATTTTTTTCGACCTGTTAAAATCTCTGGATTATTACTGTTTTGCTAGTATTTTCTTGAATATACTATTTTTCTAAAAGTAACTGCATTTCTATAATTTCATCTTCGTAGTTCCTTGAAAACATTACTTTTCTCAAGTAAATAAATTGCTGTAAGAAATTGTTAAAATTTATTAATGGTCACTCATACGTCACATTCAACCTTATTGTTTTGGAGGCACTGGTTCACGGCGGATTGACATCCGGGTGAAGAAAAATGAAGCTTCTGGACTTATTTAGCCCATCGAGTTATGTCGGTTTTTAAATCATTTTTCTAAATATGTAGTTACATTCTGCAACCGTTTAGTACATACGATTCGGTCGGATTGATAGGAAATACATGATACAGGTGAGCGGTCTAGAATGCTATTTTCTCCTTTCACCGCATTTTTAATTTTAGCGAACATATCTGGTGTTCGATAATTAATTAAAAAGAGATCAATAAATTTATTAACTAAAGGGGTTATACATAACTTCACCAGGTTTTCTATAAGGACACATTTGTATCATAAATCGTAAGGTAAGGTGTAACTAATTAGATTAGTTGTTAGTTTTCCTTTATTCATTTTAGGGGATAATCATATACTATTTTGCTTTTCGAAACAGACACCAGCTGTTCCCGAACTTGTACTAGGTTAAATTCATTCCTTAAAGATTGTGTAATCATTCTCTGATTAAATACCTCATTGAAGGTAAGACCTATTTTCATGCTTTCGTTTTGGGTTGATATATTTAATTTTAGAGGTACGTTCTACATGCTGGGTTATATCCTGTCTTAGACGTTCTACATACTGTTACTTGTCTTAGACATTCTACATATTGGGATATACCGTGCCTTATATGTTGTACATATTGGATATATGTTGTCTTATCGGTGGTATATATTCTGTATATAAATTGGGTATACCTACCATTTGCCTATTAAATGTTTTACTTCATACATATTAGCAAGATACTTGATGCAGATTTTGCAATACCTGATGACTAACTGTTAAACATTTGGTTCTTGCGTTGGATCTTCAGGACAGGCTACCTGGATATTGAAACCTAAGTTACCGATTACACCTGTTTTTGTATTACTTAAGCTTGATGCTTTAATTGTTGCATTATATAAGATTGTACAGTCATAAGTTGATTGAATTGATAAATAGTTAATTGTGTACTTCACTAACCATTCACTTATGCATTGATTTGTTCATTGTGTGTTGGGGTCAATGGCTACAATTCCGATTTATATTTCATGTATTTAAACTGTAGAAAGAATAAAACTGTACAACTGAATGCATTCGGCTTTGCAGTTGGTAAGTGTTATTAATGTTTAAGAGTAAGTTGCCTATTTTTCATAGCAATCTGCTATTGACTATTTTGCATACAATTAGGAATTTACAAACTACACCTACTTTGGCTGTTTAAATGTTAATATCTGTGCTTTATCATAACCTAGCTTTGAAGTGCCATATGTTATTACCTTTTCATTTGGTCCTCTTTTTAATTACATTTTCTTGATATTATTATTTAAATTGAAGACTATAATTCTGGGTGGCTTGCTGTAGTGTATTTAAGGGCACAAATATTTAGTGTGTAAGCTTGGTGTTAACCTTTTGTGTGCAACACAATTTGAATATTTATTTGAAGATTTATCCCATCCCTACGGGATACCGTTTAGTTTATACCTATATATATATATATATATATATATATATATATATATATATATATATATTTAGAAGCTATACTACGTTTATGTGATATTTGAATTATAATATATATCTTGTGTTTTGGGACATTCCATCTTGTAACCATTTCTCTTACTGCCCATATCCTTCCTTATATATGTTGATTAGCTAGGAAAATAACTAATTCTCTCCATTTATCTTGGGCTGGCTGTTAATCCTTCTAGCTGGCGCCCTCCCTTCTATTTTAAGACTTTAGGTCCCACCTGCGTCACTGTAGAACCCATCCCACTTGTCTACTTTGACTGAACTTTCCGGCAGTCCTAAAGCTATCTTCTCTATTATGGTAAGTTAGTGTACAAAGTACAAATTTGCACGTAACAAACCTTAATGAACGTAATCAAGTGATTTTTATTATCGCGTCCTGCAATACAGTGTACAAAATTAAGAGTCAATAAAACAGGTGATTAGTTTTGAAAGTAAATACGTCAAATTGCTGGACGTCTAAAAATAATATTATATTGTTCAAAATTTCTGAACTGGAGTTGGGTATTAATTTGTAATTTAGATGCATTTAAGTGCGTACATAGATATAAATGCTCTTGAAGCATATTTCTGTTAATGAAAACAACTCTGAAGTGAATTGATTGCTAACCACGGGAAAGCAGGAATTCGGTCTTTACGGAAGTTTTAAATGGGTTAGGGTAACTTTTTATTAATATTTTACGGGTAGACAATTTATTGAAGAATATTACAGAATGAGATTGGTTTAATATAAACATTACAATTCTAAACTGAAAGCTTGTAACTTCTCTGGTTCACTCGAATTTGAAATCTGTCACAAAAATTATATTTAGATGAAAGTCAATTGTACAGATGATTCATTAATTATTGTAAGTGATAAACACATTTAAAATATTGATATGTGAGAGACATTAACTTGATAAAATACAGGTTGAGGGCCATAAGAAGGAAGCCATGTTTTGGGAACACACACACACACACACACACACACACACACACACACACACACACACACACACACACACACACACACACACACACACAAAACACACAAACACACAAACACACAAACACACAAACACACAAACACAAACACACAAACACACAAATACACAAACACACAAACACACGAACATACAAACACACAAACACTCAAAGACACAAACACACAAACACACAAACACACAAACACACAAACACTCAAACACACAAACACACAAACACACAAACACACAAACACACAGACGCACAAACACACAAACACACAAACACACAAACACACAAACACACAAACACACAAACACACAAACACACAAACACACAAACACACAAACACACAAACACAAACACGCAAACACACAAACACACAAGCAGTCAAGCACGCAAGCACGCAAGCACGCAAGCACGCAATCACGCAAACACAAACACACAAACACACAAATACACAAGCACACAAGCACACAAGCACACAAGCAGTCAAGCACGCAAGCACGCAATCACGCAAACACAAACACACAAACACACAAATACACAAGCACACAAGCACACAAGCACACAAGCACACAAACACTCAAACACGCAAACACGCAAACACGCAAACACGCAAACACGCAAACACGCAAACACATAAACACACAAACACAAATACACACAAACACACAAACACACAAACACACAGACACACAGACACACAGACACACAGACACACAGACACACAAACACACAATCACACAGAAACACACAAACACACAAACACACAAACACACAAACACACAAACACACAAACACACAAACACACAAACACACAAACACACAAACACACAAACACACAAACACACAAACACAGACAAACAGACACACAGACACAGACACACAAACACACAAACACACAAACGCACAAGCACACAAACACACAAACACACAAACACACAAACACACAAACACACAAACACACAAACACACAAACACACAAACACACAAACACACAAACACTCAAACACACAAACACACAAACACACAAACACACAAACACAAAACACACAAATCACAAACACACAAACACACAAACACACACACAAACTCAAACACAAACACAAACACACAACACACAATACACAAACACTCAAACGCACAAACACACAAACACACAAACACATAAACACAAACACACAAACACACAAACACACAAACACACAAACACACAAACACAAACACACAAACACACAAACACACAAACACTCAAACACTCAAACGCACACGCACACGTACACTCACACGCACACGCACACGTACACGCAGACGTACACTCACACGCACACGCAGACGCAAACGCACACCTTCGCCTTTCCTATCTCCGCATACCTCCCTAGTTTCCGCAAGATTCATACATTGTCTCTGACATGCCCTTTTATTTTTGAAGCTCCCTAGCTTTCTTTCCTTTATCATGGATCCTGCTACATTTCTTTCTTTCCTCTAACCTCACCCACATATATTTGTATCCTTAATCTTGCGTTGTTCATTCTCTCAATGTGACCAAACCAACGTAATGTACTACTTTTATACCTATCCATCATCGTCTTTTCCTCACCACACGCCGTCATTATGCATTCATTTTTTATTTCGTCCCTTCTCGTTTTACTGCATACGCTTCTCAGAAATATCATACTCACGGCATTTATTTTTCGTGCTTTGTTTGACATACCCATGTCTCACTTCCATACAGTACTGACGGGACGAATACGCCATTGTAGATTGCAAGTGTCGCTGCTAGGCTCATGCTTTCATTCCTCATCATCGTCCACATACTTCCAATCACTTTCCTTCCAGCATTGACCCTTCGTCCAATCTCGCCTTCCATTGTACCATATGGAGTAAACATTCTACCGAGATATACCAGCTCGTCCACGTTCTCCACAATTTCATCTTGCAGAGTAAATACTCTACTCTTCTTTCCACCTTCCCGATTGAACGCCACAATCTTAGTTTTTTCAAATTTACCATGCTCTCGTAGACTGTATCAAACTTCCTCAGAGTGGATTGCAGCTCATCCGCACTGTCACTTAATAAAACTGTGTCATCTGCATACACCAGAAGTCGTACATTTACGTCACCAACCATTACACCATTTGCATCGATACATGCTTGTTTAATACATTAATCCATGTATACATTGAACAACCACGGTGTCATCACACAGCTTTGTCGCACCCCTTGCTCAATATTAAAGTATTCACTCACACCTCCTCTCACCCTAACACATGCCCGACTACCGTTGTATACTGCCATTATTCCATTTATTAGACCGTTATTTACGCCATATTCATTTAATATTTCCCATAGCTTCTCCTTATTCACTCTGTCATATGCTTTCTCCAGATCTAAAAACGCACAGTACAACTTCCTTTTATACCTATAAACACTTTTCGATCATCTGCTGGAGAGCAACCATCTGATGGGCACATCCTCTCGCTGGCATGAAGCCACCTTGCACATCCCAAATCTTAGTTTGTGTAGTTTCTCGTACTCTATCAATGAGTATTCTTCCAAATACTTTACCAGGCACGCTGAGCAAACTTATTCCTCTGTAGTTCTTACAATCTCTCTTGTTCCCCTTTCCCTTATTCAGTGGTACAATGATCGCGCTCTTCCAATCCCTCGGAACTTTTCCACACATAAGGCATACATTGAATAGTTCACACAATCTTCGTATAAGCTTTGCACCACCATACTTTAGCATTTCACCAGTGATTTCATGTACACCTGCTCCCTTGCCGTTTTTCAAGCTTCCTACCGTTTTATCTACCTCATTTATTCCAATATCCTTCTCAGTTTCATTCATCATTTCTTCTATATTCTCCTTATTTAACTCTTCAGTCTTACTTTCCTCACTACTGTACAGCTTTCCGAAATATTCTTGCCAGCACTTCCTCACTTCACAATCGTCCAGCTAAGGATCTGGTCCTTTCTAATCTTAGGGCTCTATGCGCTTTCTATGTTTTTGTCGATGGAAATGCCGAAGCAACAGTGTAGGAATATATAAGACGTTTCCCAGCTCGTCGTATTCGGCATAGAGGTACTTTTGTATCATTATATATTTGTGCAGGGGACACTGGTATTCTGCGAGGCTGCAAAGCAATAGAAGGTGGTGCAAATCTGTAGCAGTACTAAATGAAGTAGTACAGGATCCTTAGAGTACCACAACACGACTAGGAATTTAAATCAAAACTTCGAAGGTCTCGGTGATAGAGTACTACGAAGAAATGGACTTAACCCATACCACTTTGCATGGGTTTAAAACTTTCCCAATCTTAAATGGCTACCAAAATGCAACAGTATGACAGATTAATGTTTGTCATGTGGGAAATTGTTTTTATTGCTACTGCGAGTAATCACAAGAAAAACCATTGAAATATTGTGTAATATAAAAATCAAAATAACTAAGATCAGTGAGAGATAGGTATACGACATACTTATGTAGAATTGTGTTGTTTTTTTATTCTCTTTAACACAGTGTAAGAATATACAGGGCGTTCTATTTGAGAATAATGATATTTTTCAAGTTCCACAGATTTGAACATATATTTTGAACACCCTGTAGCGTTTATTTCTAATGTTTCTTCTTCAGAATATAAGCCTTTTTCTTTCCTTAGTCCAAATATAGACATTTTCCTAACTGAACACAAGATGGTACATAATAATAAAGTTATACCTATAAATGCGAGTTTTTGGATAAAGTTCGAATTATTTCAAAAATCGTTAATTTTAGATGCATGAAACCTATATAAATAAAGTTTTATAATGGCACATAGAATCCAAAAATCGAATGATATACAGGATGGTCCATTAAAAAGTACCAACTTTGTCTTGCTCTGCTCGTTTGGAACACTCGGTATAGTCAAGAATAATTTCAAAATACGCACACACACTAGTCATATAATATGATAAATAGGTACATTTTACCCATAAAGCACTTTACTATATCGTTGACCCACTCGGTAGACTGATTTAAATATAGAGATAATATGAGTTTATTATAAAATGTGCACGTTACAGAGTTAACGAGAAATTATTATTTGGTAGGTAACAGGAATGTTTACACAATTTAGTTCCAAAACTACTAATAATTCTTCAGGGTTTCAATCTAATTAAGTCCTCTATTTCATTATACATCTGCGATAAAATTTGTTGACGAACTGCCCTCATATATATTGACGCAAAGCTTGCTTTATTTTGATTTCCTGTCTAATAATTTTCCAAAGTGTTTCATTGAAGAAGAATGACAAGTAGATTTTGTCGAGCGTGAAGGTTGCACGTAACGATACGAAAGGTAATAATTTACGAAAATATAAAAAATTGAAAAGATATTAATAATATTGGAGATGAATTTAACGATGGCAATATGTAGGTGTATAAGATCGTAACAAGATAGCAAAAGGGAAATATTATAAGGAATGTAAACATATTCAGGGTAGATTCCACGTTCTTTCATATCGACATATCTTGAAAAGGCGACAATGTTGAATGTGTAAAGCGACACGTATAATCCACATTCCCGAACTGTCCGAATGTCTCGAAGCTTCGCACCATCGGATTTACTTTTATATATCAGAACCTCTAAAACAGTATCGAAGCATGTCTGAAAAATCATATTAAGAATATTGATTGAACGATGCTTTCATAGTGTGATAGAATCATTATTAGAGCCGAAGCAATTAGAGAAACTGAGCATTTGTTTTAATTTGTACTTTGAGATTTGCTCAGTAAGTTTACTGTAAAAACTTGAACAGCTAAGAAAACCCAGTCCAAATTGCACAGTAACCAGAGGCGCTCCTTTGTAATTCATGGGATTTCTTGCTTTATTTGTCATTCTCCCCGCTATCCACTAACATCTACCGTCTCTTACGCGCCTTTACAAGAGCCCATACTGAATCCTTATCTGGAAGCAGCAGCGCATTTAATCTCTCTCTGCTCCATTTGTCTCAATCCCAGGAACAATGTATTATTTAAAGATGTGCCGCGCCATTTGGAAATTCAGTTTACTTTGCTTGTGAAGTGTTAAACGACGTAAAGTTTTCCTTCATCTCTACCTCTAGTTTCGTTCCTTGTCGTCGAGAAGGAAATATTAGAGCATCGTAAAAGTTTTCCAAAATTTAAGCTAGATATAATTTATTACCCATCCATAATTTTATAGATTCTAGTCAGTTTTGGCATCTAAGGTAAAAAGGAACCAGTATCGGAAAAACCGGCGTTAAAAATGCAGGGAAATCTGATTAATACGAAACAACAAATCAAATAATTTAGAAGGGAAAACTCAAAGAAAAGCGAGTAACATTAAATTGGACGACTGTATGTAAGAAGCGAGGCCCTTTGACGATAACACGGCTCGTACACGGGGACCGAGATTAAAGCAATATTGTACTGCAGTGTCTTTTCTGATCCGCAAGGTGACGTAGATTAGTAAAGGACGATCATTCCCTTCTAATTTCTGACCTCACTAGTTCGGAAAATCACAATTTACCACTAAATAGGTATATACTTGTTCACCTCGTTTTAATTCAAAATCTAATTACTTTCTAAAAGGAAATTGTCACAAATAATATTTTTTATAATACGATAGATGCTAGAAACGTTTCTTCGAACGGTGAAATTGTTAGGGGGAAGAGTATTATTTGAACACAATGAAGAGGTGTTTCCGGGATCGGAGACCGGCTTCCGGTTACTGAGATCAATTACAAGATTGATTTGTTTGCGTTGCCATTACAAAATGAGTTTCCTTGGCAATATATCAGGACGCGGAAAGTCATTTTTATTTGTTTTATATATTTTTTCGGGTAAATATATTTTTTTAGAAAATATCCTTGTGCTCTTATATTCGATTTAACACAATACAACCGAAATGTGCGGGTTGACAATAAAAAAACACAAATAACGTTTAATTAACTTTTGGTATTGTTTTCTTATTTTTTTTGCGTAGCTTATCGTTGTTTATTGAACAAATATAGGAGTTATATTCATACAGTGTATTCGGTTTCACTTCGAACATCATTTGCATTGTAGGATTTAAGTTTCAGGTTACATAATACGACATTTTATTTTCGATTCATCTAGTTGATTTTAAGCCTTTGCAAATAATATCAGGTTTAATTTAACGATAAAATATACAGAGGCCTACTCTAGAACTCGCGGTAGTACACAATTGGAATACCTTGTGCCGGTCTAAATGACCTTGGCCTAGTCAAATTAAATATCTGGTGTGAAACAACACACCTTCCAATCTAGAAAGTGGAAATTAAATATAAACTGGCAGTTAATGACTTTATTTTATAAACCATAGTTATATTTCTGCCGTTGGGAAAGTAATATTCTGGGTGTGAAAAACGTGAATTAACATAATATTAACGACTTGCGTTTGGGTACATCTTGCCCATTTTACAATTAAACTTGCTATTAAATTACAAGATTTTCGGGTGACAAATTGATGCGATAAACACACTCACGCACGCACGCAGGCACGCACGCGACCACGTACTCACACACGCACACGCACACGCACACGCACACGCACACGCACACGCACACGCACACGCACACGCACACGCACACGCACACGCTCACGCTCACGCTCACGCTCACACTCACACTCACACACACACACACACACACACACACACACACACACACACACACACACACACACACACACACACACACACACACACACACACACACACACACACACACACACTCTCTCTCTCTCTCTCTCTCTCTGCTCCCACAGGTGTTTACTTTCCATACTTTGAATTACAGATTTTTTTTGTCCCGTTTCAGACGTTTCATTGTTTAGAAGGAATTAATCAAAGTCTAGAAAGTACGAACAAGATAGCGAGACCTCTAGATAAGGCACTTTTACCGTCAATATTTCTTCCCGAAACTGTGCGATGCGTAGTTTCGCATATACATCCGGCTTCCTTTATGAATGGAATACCCGGTAGACTTAATAGAGATTTCGAAAATGATATTCGTTTATTAAGGAGACAACCTCAGATAGTGATGTAAAGTACGGAAAATATTGTGCACAGTTTTCATTTGCGCTTGGTGTAAAGGCGGATATTGTTCAACACATATCGACACGCATAAAAGGCCGATATATTTGCATTTAGTAGTAGCAAAGTATGGCCTTTTTTCGTAAGGATACATTTAGAAATGAAGAACAAAAGCTAGCTATGTACTTTGTCAGACACAACGGATTCATGATCAGTCCTTTCGTTCTATGGATCGCAGTAGTAAGCTCATAAAAAGTTGTTTCCAACAAAACTTTGCATATGCTAGAACCAAATCTGTAAGTATTGTGTAGCATGTTACAAAAAGAATCATTAAGCTCCATACAAAACGATCTTTGAACGTTCGATTTTGTAACAATCTTCTTTCTATCAGTATCTGAAGTCATCCTCATGAGAATGGAGTTATACATTCCGAAAAAACAGTACCGTGTAGGTCATTCACGTTCCCAACCCTGGTTCAATAAGGCTTGTTCTGATGCAATATCTTTAAAAAATAAATGTTACATTAAATGGAAATCTAATAAATCGGTTGACAGTCATGTAGAATACGTTGGTGCTAGAAATATCTGCAAAAGTGTCATCACTAAAACTAAAAAGTTGTTCGAACTACGAAAATGCAATGAACTACCTACATCTCATTTAGGCAGTCGTAAATTTTGGTCTTTAGCAAAAGCCATTAGTAAAAACTTTCGAACATCTTCATTTCCCCTGACATCTATTGACGGATCGGTAGTTGCTGATTCTGTAGACAAAGCCAACGTTTTTGTGGATTTGTATGCATCAAACTCGTGTCTCAATGATTCTGGAAAAGATGTGCTCCTAGTCAACTCTTCTTCATACGTTATGAAACCAGTTCATTTTCGGTACAAGCTCTTGGAATCGATCATCAGTAGGCTTGATCTCAATAAGGCGACTGGCCCAGACGGTATCCCAGCTATTGTCTTAAAGAAATGTTCCCCGAACTAGTATCAGTCCTATCTAAGCTCTATACGATCTCTATATCTTCTGGGAATTCCCTTCATCATGGAAGTTAGCAAATGTTCAACCTATTCCCAAAAAGGTGATAAGACCGATCCCTCAAATTACCGGCCAATTGCCATCACTTCCATTTTGTCTAAAATCATGGAAAAAGCCATCAATCAGCAACTGCTCACGTTCCTTGAAACTAACAAACTCCTAAGTGACCACCAATATGGGTTTAGGCAAAGTCGTTCAACAGGCGATCTTCTTTCATATGTGACCCAAGTTTGGAACAATACAGTAGAGCAGTCCGGTGAAGCAGTTGTAGTCGCTTTAGATATCTCAAAGGCATTTGACCAAGTTTGGCATAAGTGTTTACTTGCCAAACTCACCTCGTTTGGGTTAAATGATACGCTCATCAACTGGGTTTCTAGTTTCCTTGATAAAAGACGAATACGTGTTGTAGTTGATGGCTTTTTTTCAAAAGAAGTTAGCATTAACGCGGGCGTATCACAGGGATCCGTTATAGCGCCTACACTTTTTCTACTGTACACAAATCACCTTATTTCTTCAACAACTAACCCCATCCATTGCTTTGCTGACGATAGTACTCTTCACTGTAGTTCATCTCAGTCTACTCATAGTGATAATCCACCTTCTATGTCTAATCAAGAAATTAAAGCTGAAATGGCAAATTCAATCAACAAAGACATTCAACGTATTCTCGAATGGGTAAGCAATAATCTAGTTAAATTTAATGCTAACAAAACTCAGTGTTGCCTTATGTCCGCCAAAAAAGATCGATCATTTCTTGTTGTAAGTATGAATGGCTCAGTTCTTAAGTTTTCAGACTCTATTACTCTGTTGTGTATGACTATCTTCGAATCTCTCATGGGTTGACCATCTTCTGTCAGCTACCAAAACAGCTGCTTTTAAAATAGGCTTTTGTACAGATCTAAGCAGTACTTTACCTCTCGACAACTCCTTCTGCTGTATAAGGCCCAAATTCGGCCTCATCTGGAATATAATTCTCACCTTTGGGTTAGTGCTCCCCAATACGCTCTCGATATCGTTGATCGTATTCAAAAGAGAGCGATTAGGCTTATAAATGACCCGTCCTTAACTTCTCACATACAGTCCCTTGAGCATAGAAGGATGGTTTCAGTTCTTTCTTTGTATTATCGTTATTACAACGGCTATTGTGCTGGTGAATTACATTCTTTGATACCATCTCCGGCTATCTTTGCGAGAAACACTTGGTTCGCCCATTCACATCATCAGTATGCAGTACAAATCTCCACACGTCGTACCAAACGGGCGCAATCCACATTTTTCTACACGGCTTCTAAACTCTGGAATGATCTCCCTAGTTCCTGTTTTCCTCTCAATTATGATATGAGAAAATTTAAGGTAGCTGTTCATAGGCATCTATTGGCAATTCATTATCCCTCTATCCATCCTCCTAAGTGTTCCTGAGTGCTTTAGCACGATAGGCCTTATTTAGCCTGTTCAGGTCCACAACCATAAAAAAAAAATCTATATTGATTGGCCAAATCACGGTAGCGTAAAAATTTGTCCTATAATTTATGAGAGACAAGGCGCTGACAACACAAATTGCAATTTTGGAGGAGCAGTACGACATAACCAAAATAACGTCTTTCACAAAGTTCAGAAATTACTTAAAAACCCTTAGTTGTGGTGAACTGTGCTCCTATCCTTCATAACTGCATTCAAACATCAGCATACTGCTTGTTTATTGACATCGAAGCCATTATTTTGAAAATATATAGCTATGTCTACATGTATATTGTTCGAATTGAACAATTAGAAGAATTGTGTTAAATACGAAAAACTGTTGGGATACAGTAAAACCAGATGGTTATCGTTTTCGCCTTCGATATAAAGAACATTAGCAATGTTCAACCCGTTACAGAATTACTTTCTCTCTTAAGAAAAATGTTTCACATTGATCCTTAATAGCTTTAAAAACATTTTTTTAAGTTTGGCTTGTCATGTGCATTTGAACGCCCTGTATATATGTACGTATTTTTTTTTCCTTTTATTCTTTTTTTTGCTAGTGACTCAATTTACGCTAACGAAACTCGTTGATTTTTTTTTGGTGTTCTTCAAGGTACCGGTTAAAATAACAATAGATTGTTTGATTTTTCTAAGTTGTAGTGGTTTTCGAGTTAAGCTTTTCGTATTACCATTTAGATTTCATTTCCCGAATTGGCAGTTATGTATTTTGTGGATTAATTAATTGGAAATAGGAAATTTTAAAGTTGAATCTAAATTAGTTTTCCTGTGAATTTTCATCAAAGATTTCGTTAAAATAAAATGTAGTTGTAGGTAAGAAAAGTTCGCATTTAAATTGTAGGATGAGATCAGTCCTTGGTTTGCTTGTTTAAGCAGGGGCCGTTGATGTTAATTTTACTTATCGCGTTTAGTAATTGACGTCGTTTTTCTGCCGGAGTATAGTATCTCAATCCATTAGTGTTAAGTTATTTTCGTTATCGTTAAGGGAATAATTTGTGGACGACAATTTGTACTTGAGCCATGCACGCCACAGGGTCAGCAGTTTTTTCATGATAACATTTGGTTGAGAAAGATGGTGCAATATTATGAAGATGGGGAGAGGCTGTTTGTTTGCGTGGGGATTCTTAATCTGACTTTCGTGAGTAAAGGATGTGAAGTTGGGAGTTAGGGGCGTACTTTTTTTCGAATACCTGGGGGCCCGAACCTTTCGGAGAAGTTTTTTGCAACTAAAGCACCAGTTTGGTGGATATCTGTGTAGACGTTCATCCTTTCTAGCTATTTCTTTTGAAGTTACGGACCGTGTGGTCAATTAACGAGCATTTCACAAAGGGATGTGTTTATATGTAAGTGCATCTTGGTGGTGAACTTGGAGACGTGCTAAATGCGCATTTATATTTTCGGATAAAACCATTGTAAAGGCACAACGTTTTGTTTCCCCCCGTAATAAGATCAGCTGCAACAGACGAAAGACTGACTGTAAATAATTTGTAAATAGACTTTTTCGTTTTAGTATTAAAAAGACTTGTAAATAGAGCTACCGAATTAATGGAACATTAAACAGGCAGTGCGTAAATATCTCGTGCGTAAAAGCGATTTGATTTGTGCACATAAACTATATAACGTCCTGGCCAATTAACGTAAGCGTATCGCTATTGAAATTTAAAACTGGGAAATGGCCGCATGGGTTTGCCTTGCCGATCGAGAACATCAGCAGGTATCCTGAAGCCGTTCACCCCCGTATTGCTTTCATTGCTATCTCGTGAAGACGTATTCAAGAGTTCTGTGTAGAAGGTAACTCAATATTGTACGTTATTGTGATTATTTTAACATATCTCTGTTTGTAAATTTGGTGATATTATTTGTTGATGAGCGAATAAACGCAGTCGTTTTTTTTGTGTTATTTCGCCACAATTGATGCTCAAACGTTAATCTCAATTAAAAGGTGGACGAACTGCTTTTATTTGCGCTATCTTTGGTATTTTGTTTTTTTTTTATTATTTAATTAAATCTACTGCAAATTTATGTATAACAAAATTTCGCTTGGTAAAATTGATTTTGAGTGACCATTTGGTTACGTAATGTTTTGAATTTTAATCATATTTAGGTAATTTCATTTCCGTAATTTAAAATTAAAATCTTGTAAGCTTACAAGGTTAACCTACTTATGTTCCCGTATTCTAGAATTTAAGATTTTAAATTAAACCGTAAGCAGTGTAAATATATGTATCTTGTTGTGTGTTTTCTGATATACGATTATTCAGGTAGAATAGATGAACAATTAATTGAATTTTATGGTGTTATTTGTGATCTTCTCCCGACCAGTGAAAGCAATAATTTACGAAAAGTAGTGATTTGATTATTCAAACTAAAGAATTATTTAAGAGCTAAACTTGGATTTCAATTTCTTTGATTCATTTTAAAAGTAACCAGTGGTAATTTCCTACAATTGAAGCGTTTAGTGTCATACAGTTTTTTTTTTGAGTTTTATTAAATATTTGTGGTTTAACGTAACATATTAGAGGAATTTTTAATGACGTTTATCTAGTTTATGTCTAATTATTTTAGTTTGTAGTTCAATCAATGATAGAGCTTTGGAGTTGAGTAGTATTTAAATTTGAGTCAATAAGATTTAAGCGTAACATTTAACGTTCATTATTTTTTTTATTGTTTTTGAGTTATTTTGTTTACAAGCGTTGGGGGTAACGTAGCGAAATATAAAGTTAAAGAAGTCATTGAAACGCAACAGCTGATTTGCCCACTCACTGCTTTAGTATTTGAGTGTGTGAATATTTTAAGATTTGTTCTAGATCTAAAGTTTCCAAGCATCTCCGTCGTGCACCTGGAGGTAGCCAATGTAAGGTAAGTGAGATCTTTTGACTGTTGAAGGATGATTTATCTACATGTGCCCAGTTGCATCTTTACCGATATCGTCTTCATAACAGTCTGGCGCCCTTTACTTTATTCTAATTACGACGCACCCTTATTTTAGACTTTCGACGATACGACTAACTTTCAGTATTTTTAAATTCAAAAACACGTCCACGCCCTCTGTCCCACCGAACTAATCCGGTGCACTCTGATTATCTGTTACCTGCCGTTTTAGTTTCATTTTCGACCGTAACAGTGTATGGTTTCTTCACTCACATGCTTTCATAAATATGTGCTGCAAGTGGAATTTTAAAGATCTTCACTGATAGAAGTATACATGGTTCTGTCAAATTTAAAGCAACAATTAATAGAACGAAAAAATGAAATCTGTTTGCCAAATCAAGGTAACCCAGTGCTACCAGCTTTGGGTAATGAAGGAGAAGACCTAGCCGAAACTCAATTTAGATCGTCAGTAATCATGCTCTATACAACTTGTATAGCCTATTTGGATAAATGCACGCAACACTTGGAAGATTGGCAAGCGTTCCATTGGGTATTGTTACAATAAGAATCTCTTTGGCCAGTTGTTGGAAATTCATTAACTGTTTTTCTTAAACAACACCCTGATACTCATACAGATGTTTCGAAAGTTTTTGATGAATTTGTGTTCATTAAAAGATATACAACCAGTCAAAAAAATAAAAGAGTGGAGAGAAGTTCTTGTTTCTATTGACAAGCAGTGAGTTGAGCTTTTTAACCACTTCAAGAGTGAAGACATACCACACATCAAGATATTTTAAATTGTTGAAATGCGTATGTGTTTACCGGGATCCAACGCCGCCGTGAAGAGACTTTTCTTTGATATGAATAAAATTTGGCCAGATATTTTACGAATGGCACATTCAGTGGAAAAAATGTACAAATGAGTAACGTTTCGCTCGCCATTTTATTAATTCTGTGTTTTGAAAAATCGAAGTAAAATACAGAATTAAATACATTTTTTTTAATTATTTTTTTTGACACTATTGCATTATGTCATGGGACGCTTAAAAACTTATCATTAAGAAAGACTACACTTGTCACTTAGACTAGAGAGTGTAAAAATTCATAATTTTGTATTTAATTTAAAAGAAAATGTCTCCTGCGAAGTCCTAAAAAGTGTTGTTGTCTTAAAACATTATGCACCAAGCTTGGATCACTTCACTTGAACATTTAAGGAAAGTATTTTTTGAAATATGTAGTTGAAAGTGTGTAATTACATTTACATTTAAAATGTTAGTTAACTTGGCATCAGCAACTGTGGGGGTGTTGAGTCACATTTCGATGGGTATCGACAACTGTAATTGTTACCCATTACTTTCTATTGTTTTCATATTAACATTTTCTTTGTATTGAATAAAAGTGAGCAAGTGTGCTTCGACACCCCCACACAAAACCGCTATTGGCTCATTTTCAGAAAAAGGGATGGGTAGTGCTACAACCGCAGTCCTTTTCATGGAAATGGTTTCACGGAAGCTGATTTTTTACCTAGTTCGGTTAGTGACAGACCCCATCCAAATTTTAATGTCGGGGAATAGAACCCTCCGCTTATCAAAATTATGTAGAAAATGAAAACGCACAATTTATAAATCTACAGAAAATAAGAAGCGTTTCTAAAGCCGATGCCGAGTTGCAAACATGTTCGCAACAGGCAGAAAAAAAAAGGAAATAGAAGAATAGCTTATGCAACACAAGGCCACTTTACAGAAACAATATGTAAAACACAACCAAAGAGGAAACTTGATCTAACAGAATTTGAAGGGATTGGAGTTCAGAAACAGCCGATTATGCTCTTGTAGTTTCTTCTAGCTAAAGAATAATGATTTTCCAAGTCAAAAAGCTGTATATCATTAATAATAATAATAATTTATTGTTGTAAAAAACTACATAGTTTATAGACAATTTTATAAAATAAATATACATATAAAAGTATTGTTGGGGTTAAAAACTTTTATGAAGTATATATATATATATATATATATATATATATATATATATATATATATATATATATATATATATATATATATATAATATTCTAAACAAAATAACAATGTATTGTAGCTATTCGGTTTCCGCAACTGGCTAGTCGGTTTCAAGGTATGGAGTAATTCGCAGATTTTAATATGGCAGTTTTCTAATTTGACATGGAATTTTATTATAAATGTTTACCCATATAATACATTGAATATTTAATATTGTTAGATTTAGGAATCGGTAATGGTAAGTGATTGCGATTTGTGTACCTTGTGAAGTGACCATGTCGTTCCTGTATCTCAGTGCTATTCTTCCTCATTATTTTAACATTCACGTAAATTATATTATTATATTTAAGCAGATAAAGTGTGGTTTACCGTGTTCACGGAATTTAGTATTACTGATTATTCTTACTGCGCGTTTTTGTAATAAAGATATGTAATTTAGGTTTATTTCAACTGAATACCCCCGTACAATAATATCGTATGGTATATGCGATTCAAAAAGTGAGAAATAAATTTGTATAGAACTAAACCTGATTCTGTAAAAGCAGTTTTTTGAGCTAATTTGTGTGCAAGAATGTCAATATGATTTCGCCAGTCCTAGTGTAAAGAGCCAGCCGTTTTTACCAAATTTTTTTGAATTAATTGTTTGTTAATTATCCCGTTTAATTAATATTTACGGAAATCATCAAATAATGAATTTATATCCCTCCGACGTGACTTTCAAAACCGTTAAGAATTTTGTTACGCCAGAGTCCCCGCTAGTCTATCCACCAATCGGCATTAGAATCCCAATGAGAATCCGTCTCCTCCCTGCGCGGATTCTAAATAAAACCGAGAGCCGCGCAACAGACGCTCTCATTCCGTTGGGTCGCCCCGGCTCATTCCGTTGGGCCTCTTTGGAGAGCCCAGACCGTTATCTTTCTGTTCACTTTCATTCCGCTGAGCCTCTTTGGAGAGCCCAGACCGACCTGCATTTATCTTATACACCAGGGTTTATTACTGCCTCAACATGCTGTCATCTGCATGTAAGTTAAACATACAACTCCACTTACACATTGAACGACTTCACGTTAGGGAAAACACCCGATGTAATCTTTTACTTACTCCATTGGATAGACAGGTTCTCACCTAAATTCTGACAATCTCCGGGGTATCAATTAAACAGCGCAACGGGTATTTGCCCAGATTCTTGTAATTTATACTCCACCCGCACACCGAACACCAGCTCACACAAACACGCCTACACTAGGAAAAACAATAAAAACCGAAGTGCAGGAAGCCGACAGGTTGAAAGCAGTAAGCCGTCCGCAGCCGTCACCCAGTTTCGTAAATTACGAACCCAGTACGTAACAGTGAGTATTACATTTAAAATTACGCTTAAACGTAATAAACCGATTTCCTACCCGCGTACTTATCGTGAGATATCCAGAGGATAGCAACATCCTGATTTAACGCCTTTGTTAAATTCCGTCAGCCTGTTTACTTAACAGCGTTGTGTACAGAAAGTTCCCGAAGATTTAAAGATCATACGCCGTCCCCAGGCTAGGAGAAAACTTTACTTCTTATCGGTCCTGAAGCTGTATCCGTCCTGATCGCGTAAAGCTGTAACTCAGACTTGACGGAGAAACTCTTCTTAGAGTCTACCGTACCTGTAAAACCTTGAGTTTATCCTGTACCTGAAAATCTTTAAGCTAAATCGTTCCGGAATGTTTCAATCCCTTCTAAGTGTCATTATTGAAACCGACCCCGGCTTAGAGCCACCCCCGCGCAATGAGCTGCTAAGCGGCCACCGCCTAAGCGTGCTCGCACCCAGAATATAATACGAAAGTATTAATTTCGTTCCAAAGAGTTTAATAACTCGCAAACACCACCATTTCTGTTTTTAATACGATTTCCACTAATTAGTAAATGTAAGTAGAATAGATCTTGATGCACCGTAATTAAGATTATCCTGGATATGTGGATAGTTAAGAAAACCCTGTACAAATTACAGTACAATTTATTCAACATTAAAGTATGTAGCCAAATTGCTAATAGCATGGAGTGAAAGAATGCTGCGTAACGTTTCACCAGTCTACATAAAAAGCAGAGCAATTGTGGCTTCATGCCGAAACTACAATTTGCTTAGGTCTATAGTTGTTAGATTAGGTGAATTTTATCTGCTAATGTCATTATGTATTAACCAGATAAGGGCTGGTCATGGTCCTAAAGACGCAAATGCAGCGGTTAAAATTCCGACTGGCCAGGTCCCCACCAGATTTGTAGGAAAACAACACGTGCTTATAAATGCTGGCTTGGCCAAAATCATTCCACTATCAAGGTCTCAGGCATGAAGAAGAAAATAAGATCACCGAATTATTGCAGTTGCAAGACAGCAATTTGACCTTCTTCAAAACACATTGAGTCGCCGAAGAAAAACTTAATAAAGATTGATACAAAATATTGGTCCCACACCAGTGCCATGATTTCAACAATTTAACATGGTGCCTTCTCTGCTCTGCCAGCGGATGATATTGTTTATCCATGCTAGCGGCCACCTGCAAAATTTCAAATCTGCCCGTATATACAGCATATTTCAAGTTCGGCTTTAACCTGATTCATGGAGGTCTGTTTTCTTCATTATGTTAAGTGGAGTAAAAGCTCTTAATTTTTTTTTTTGGTAGTACGTGACTTATTTTAAACCATATCACTGTAATGTTTGAAATACAGTGTTGCTTTTGATGGATACACTGACACGATGAACAATATAAAATAGCCGAGGCAAACGTAGAGCTTCTATTAACATGCATTTTAGGGAAAACGTGACGACGATGAACTGAACGTTAATCGTCGAACACTGCCTTAGTAATGTGAGGAATAAGTTCAATATCATTAACATGTGTCGTGTACAAAATAGGGAAGATAATACAACTACAGTTGAGTGGGATGCGAATACTAGCATAGCTTCATGAGTTGCAATAATAGTATCGTTTGAGAGCAAACAGAATATAGGCAAAGATATGGGTTTACTGTAACTACTGGTCGCACCGGCGTTCCTTAAACTGATATGCGAAAGTGAGAACAAAATATGTTCGTCCTTAGAGCCGCAAAAGCTGGCGTTAATTCCTCATGAGGTTTTAAAAGCGGGAGAGCAGATGTTTTTAAAACTATACAGTGCTAAACAATCTAGCTGGAATCAACCTTCTGAACTTTCCCGTTCTGTAATTTCGACTCTTGCAGCATGATCAACGTAAACCTTCTATGACTAAAACTGCAACGACTTGTCCCGAGCCCTTAAATTCTATCTTACAGTTACTGTCCGTTTCTCTATTTGTGGTTGAGGTACAAGCACTAAGGTTCGCACCAGAGCTTTTAGTGCCGACTCAACTTTCTGGATTTAACACTGTAGGGAGAGTGGAACGTTCTTGTGTCTTCAACGTTGGATAACCTAATTTTAAAATTGACAGCCACTTTAAAAAGTCACAGGAAAGACCTCCTGGGTCTCTTTCAAACGATTGTAAGGTGATTTCAATGCCTTCCACCATTTAAAAAAACAGTTGGTAAAATAACTTGTTGACTAAGGTTAAACCTGGTTTGTACCTCTGCCGTGTAAAATTTTCAGTTCGGTTATGACTAAGCTTCCTACTTTAGCCTCAATTGAGAAATCGTTCGTAGCGCGTAAATGGAGAAACTTGCACGAAAGGGTTCCTGAACATAATAAAAACGAATCAACTGTTCACGAGAAAATCGATGTAACACCTCGTGTATGTTTTGTTTCTATTGGAAACGCTTTAATATGACACCTAGCTGTCTGGGATTATAGTTGTATTTATTTTTTAAGCTTTATAGGATTGTTTTATTTGTGTTTGGACGTTTATTTATGATCACTAGTTCCTAAGCACACTAAAGGATTCGAACAGGTGGCCCCCTAGCGACTTATAGTTTCTGAGTTTTGACGTTTCGATGACAATAACCAATATCTTAGTAAGTTTATGTTTGTGCTAAGAACCCAGCCCATCCCAAAAGCTGGTCCGGGGCAATGCTTTTTATCTATCTAGGCTAATGTGATCTGGCTCTGCTTGTGTAGATTTGGCCCGTTACAAGTCACACTTTTACTGTTATTGTGGTCAGAGACCAGTGATTTTATAATTATTATCAGCATCCTTTTAACTAGGTAAAAATTTTGCGCCGCTTTTTCTTTTGTTTTACATTGTGATATATAGGAAATCCCGTACACAGGTTAGCGGTTGTCTAATATTACTATCGTCCAGCGTATTTAATCTAAAATATGTTTTTGTTCTACATACGGCTCCTTGGCAACCCCCGGAAACCTTGCAATTTTAAAGTTCGCATAAACCTAGCAGCTTTATTTTAAGGTAGTAGTCACTTGAGGTCACTATAATGCGGAGCTGCGACCTAAACTTACTGAACTTTTGTTTTAGGTTCTTTCAATTAATTTATTTAATAGCTAAATTGTTTACTCGTACTAAAAAGATAGAAATATTATTTTGGGGTTTATTTGAAAATTCAAAGTTACGTTCATTTATAATTACTTATTTCCTTTTTCAAAATGTCTCTGGTGCCCAATTACTACTAAGAAGTTGTTTAGTAATATTTATACTGGACTAGTGAAATAATAGATATTATGTGTCCTATTCCTACTAAAAGACATGCTTACCAATATTTAGGCTAGACTAGTAAAAAATAAATGTTCTAAATAGATTTGCTAGATGGTACTGGGTTTTAGCTTCGCAGTTACAATGATTGTGCGGTACTGTAAAAGAGCCATAGATACAAAAATTGGACCGTTACAAAAATTGGCGCCCAACGTGGAGCTCGATTAAATTTAGACAAGAGATTATAACCTGGCACTGGATGGATCTTTTCGATACTTTGTTCTAAAGCTTCCTTGCACGATTGCCACTCGATTACAATTCGAGAACAACGTATGCGTTTTCACTGCCAATCCCAAATTTAAAGCTGTCAACGTTACTATCGCGCCTCTTGCGGTCGCATGAGGAAGCATAATGTGTTACTGGGAATCGAAACAAAAGGGTACTTATCTCATCGTGACCATAGCTCTAATAACCGTAATAAAATCCTGAAATCGCAAAAATCGTTTGTACGCGCTCTATATTTTATGTACCGTTGAGAAATCCAATAATTTAAATTTGTTAATTTACAATTGAAAGTAAACTATCGAGGTTGAATAACTACAGTCGAATACAACTTGTGTTTGATTTTTATTTATTTAATGTGTTTGGAGTCATTCAAAATGCTTTACATTTTTAATAATCTATATTTTAATTGGTCTAAATAGAGCAAAATACCAATGTTGCCAACATATACGCAAATTATGAAAATTGATACCTCGAATCACATATGAAATTTACTTTTTCTTAAAATTTTAAAGGTAATTAGGCACACTAAAAAAGTATATTATGTTACCGCACTCGTCCATTAGAGAATTCGTGTCTGTGCGGTTCGTTGGCTGAAACTTGAATTCGTGCGATACAACTCATCTAAACTTGGTTCTTAATACACTAATACAAGTCAACTTAATTGTGTTAGATCTGTATCAAACGATACTATTAGATACCCAGAATGAAATAACATGAAATTTGTGGTCATTCAAAATCTTAAGTAAATGTCAAGTTGTTTACCTACAATTCATACAGCATATAAAGGTAAATGATAATGAAACTAAATAACGATATAATTACTGCAAATTTAATAATGCAGTATGAGAGTAAACGTTGAAGCGTTGCTGAGGTGCAATGGAATATTTTAAAATTTTCTTCCCTTTGCTCACACGAATGTGATAAGTAGAATTATGAAAGTTTTAAAGGAAAAAGTGTTTCTCCCGACGGGATACTAAATATTCATTACAAAGATCGTAAATAAGTTAATATTCCGCAACAAATCAGTAATCAAAGGAAATTAGTAATCTTAATCATGAATAGAGTGTTGAGTCACGTTGGGTACAGCGTGTGTAACTGCGAGCCACGAGTAGTGTCAATTCGGATGGCAATATCCGGTTAACAGTGTCATTTAATCAGCCGCTTCGGGATATTGATCCGGTCCGCATTTCATTACGTGCCCACTTACACACCACTGCTTGATCTACTTGCTCACTCGTCCCTTTTTATTCGCGTTCCTTTTGTATTTCTCGAATTCATTCACCACATCGAAGCTTTGTAACTTAGAAATTGTAAAACGCACTATCAACACCTGATACTGAAAGCAATAATTCTTTTACAATTTCGTATAATTAATGCAGTCAAAGGGCACAGACTGTTCGTAAAACTCTATAATGTGAAGTGATTGATGCACTAGCGTTAGCGTTGCCTCACTTCATCTCTGGTTTACGGCAGACCGATAACCGACTGATGATGGATCATGCAACGTCACCCTCATGTCGTCATCTTTTCTATACGCCTTTAACAAATAATTGACTTGGCCCTCGCGTTCACTTATATACACTCAAAAGATCCCCAATTGTTAAAATTTTCCTTCCTTTCATATACGTTTTACTTCATTTTTGCAAGCATATGTAACCTGTTTATACCGACACATTTTATAATTTACTCGTCTATCACTAGTTGAAGTAGTAGTAATATTCATAAGAAGTGGTCCACAAATACATAAATCCGCTTATAAGAAGCAAATATTAGTCGGCCTTTGTTTTTTTCGTCCTTTGCGTACAAACTACACGCTGTGGATGCATATAAACTATAGATTCTGAATTTTTGCAGTATTTCTCTGATATACTGTTAATAATTTTTATTAATAGTTGTAGAGTATTAGTTTTGTTACCACTTTCTTTGCAAAGTTATTTGTAGAACAATTAGATCAAGAGATACGTAAAAATAATGCTACTCCAGTACCCAAACACGTGCACACACTGAATGAAAAAATTAAGGGTAGTAACACTTTTCATATCCCTTAAAAATAGGCACTAATTTTAATTTAAAACTTAATATACAATTAAAACTGTAATAATGATAAATTTTATACCGAATAGTACATAAAAGTGAGATAGGACACGTTGATCTCTCCATTTCAGTTCGTACGTTTTGATGCTGTTGTTTGGGTCCCTACAATTACCGTCTCCGATATTTCCGTGGCTAGGTTAGAGTAGCTTTTTTTGTTCATTCTCTCAAAAAATGTTTGTTAAAGTCAGATTTCTTATACCAGCTAAGAGATATTGTTGCTGAGGAGATGTCGGGGTGCATCAAGATAGATAGGGGTCAACTGAGAGAAGTGTTCAGAAAGGGATTAGGGGTTAGTTAAGATGTCTTTTTTGTTCATTCGCTCAAAGTTTGTTTATTAAACAGGACAGGGGCCGAAACGGTTGGTACCGGATTGGCCAAACCCGGAATTCCTTGGGATCGAAATGGCCAGAACCAAAACGATCGGACCGAAACGGTGAGACTGAAATGACGAGACCCAAACATCATGCACCTTACAAAATATACACTTGCTTCCGTTGAATTTTTGGTTTGGGGATTCGAAGATTCAGTCAGTTCTTCAACATCCTACATTAGCAGACCAATTGGAATGTCTTATCGTTTCGTCTGTTGCCATGTACTTGACCATGGCAGTTTATAAGATAAGAAGCAATCGTTTCTGGACTTTCTATTACTGTAGCTATTAGTCAATCCTTTTTTGCACGTACAGGAAATATAAGTTAAGTTTGAAGACCTCCTCTTTAATAGAAGGTAATCATTGAATGTTTCTCCTCTATCTCTATGTCTGAAACTTTCACAATTCCCCCATTTAAGTCGAAACCTGAAGAGACGCGCGAAGTCATCGATTATAGTCGGCCGTAGCCTTCCGATATCGAATTTGTTACCAGTACCAGGTTCTAAGAGGAGGTTATCTAATGTTGTTACCCTATCACCACGATACCGGGGAAAAGATATACGCTCGACAGTCTCAGTAATGATTGAATGATGCCACGGTTTTTAAACTAGCTCATATGTGGTGGGGTAAACGAGAGTGGAATTCGATAAAAAGACTTTACTTGTGTTGACAAACATATTGTATGTTCCTTTTTAAATAAGCTATTAATAGATATAAAATATGACTTCAAAATAACAGTGACAGTCTGTGACAGTACATAAATTTATGAAACACTTACCCGTAAACTTCTTACACGTTTGAATACATGTACCTAAACCACAGAAAAATTGATTCTGCTTAGTACAAATTTAACACTAACAGTGGATTATTTACAAATACCTTTATATTGGGCACAAGTTAAAATCAAGCTGTTCACATACACTATGGGCACACAATACATTAGTTTCACAGTTATCGTATATTACAAAGCAGACTTACTCTTAAGTGTTCAGAGTATTAATTACTTTTGTTAGTTAGGACACTAGGCTACAATAATTTGATTTAGTTAGCAGGTTATTTATTTACCCGTTTGTATTCATTCTTTTTATATTGTATTTTTCCTTATAAATAACTGAAAAAATCATAATAGAATTTGAATTTTATAGCTTCTATAATTCTCTCTAACGTTCAGAAAAGAAAGATAGTTTTTTTTTAATAAATGATGTTTTATGTTCCGTTATGTCTTTTGGAGTTTTTTATTTTAATGATGATCGGTTACTATTTAAGTGGCATTTTGTACAATAATAGAGAATTACAGTAAGTTGAAACAATACATTGTTAACACATATGTAGTGCCCACATATTCAATAAATAATTACGAAAATTTTTAATCCTAATTAGAGTATGTTCAACTATATATATATATATATATATATATATATATATATATATATATATATATATATATATATATATATATATATATATATATACAGGGTGTCCATAAAGGTGTAGTCAAAACTGCTAGGACGTATAGAGGGGCTCAAAATAACCCTAGTCTTCATTTGAATTTTTTTTCGTGGCTATCTTCGTTATGGAGTTATCGGCCTTCAAATTCAGAAATTAAATATTGAATTTCAATGATAATTTTTAAACCGCTTCTTTCCTTACCGTGAAATTTAGACACCCTAACTACCTCATAGAAAGGCATTTTTTCACACTTAACTGGAATTCATTGTACCTTTATTATACAGGTAAAGCCAAAAGTAAGATTCTAAATTAACACAATTTTTGACAGTATTGACAATTTTGGAATTTTACTATAGCAGTTTCATTCCCCTTTAGCAACAAGAAAGGTACTCATGTGCGAAATTGACATCTCTTACCATTTTCGAGTAAAATGCATTTTAGTGAATCCATGTAAATTGTAAATTAAGTCAAACAAAAAAATGTACTATCATTCTGCTAAATTCATTAGAATTTTAAAATGAATACGAAACGAAAAAGTATTGAAATAGTAAACTGCTTCTCCTGAACACTTCCATTTTTGAGTTAGGTATACTTATTGCAAACTTGCACTAAAGCGGCTAACTAATGTCTTCAACATTATTATAAACAACACAATAAAAGTAAAGTAATGAAAAATAACTGTGATTGTACTAAATATCTAAGAAAATTTGTTCAATATCAGCACCTCGTTTCATTACACATTTTCTAAAATTACTTAAGGTATGCTGCTGTACTCGAAACAGCATGTTTGGATCGTTACTAATAACGCCACATTTTGTTAATACCCTGTCTAACAGTTTTCTCTGCTATTAACAGGTGTTGAATATACCAATCCTTTCAGGTGGTCCCACAAAAAAAAAATCTAAAGTATTAAGGTCGAGAGACCGAGGTGGCCATGAGATGGGACCGCCTCGGCCTATCCATTGATCTGGAAATGCGTTATTTAGATATTCTCTTGCATTTTTACTAAAGTGGGGCGGCGCACCATCATGCATAAACCACATGCCGTGTCTAGTATTCAACTGCACATCTTCCAGGAACAAATTTAGATGTTCTTCTAAAAAATTGCGATATTTTGCTCCTATTAACGCTCCATCAATTACATACGGGTCTACTTAGTTAGTATTAATTATTCCTATCCACACGTTTATTAAAAATCTGTTTTGATGTTTTGTTTGTATGATGGCATGTGGATTCTCATCGCTCCAGATATGCAAATTATGAGAATTAATAATTTCATCCCGTGTGAATCCGGCCTCATCAGTAAAAAGTACCTTGCTAATAAATTCAGGTGTATGTTCTTGTTTTTCCAAAAACCACCTCAAAAAAGCTACGCAAGGAGGGTAATCTGTTTCAGACATTGCGTGCACTTTTTGTTGATGATAGGGATATAATAATTGCTCTCGTAGGATGTTGTGAACTGTAGATTTTGAAATATTCGTTTCCATAGTAATACGTCTAGTCCTTTTTGTAAGATCTGCTTCCACTATTTCCAGTACCCGTTCCTCAGCACGAACTGTTGGCACTTGCCTAGGCCTTCCATTATGGTGCTTGGCTTTAAATGATCCTGCGAAGTATATTGTAAAGTAAGGGAGATTTAATTGTGATAGGGCATCAAGTACCTGTTTCTCGTAAATTCCTATGAAGTCTTATAAAAGTTCTACTATTTGGAAGCCTTCTATTAGGAAAGCGAATGGCATAAAGTCGAACTGCTAAAGAGGAATTTTCTTCTGACAAACCATACATTAAATGCATGCCTGCACACTTCTCATTAGTAAATGCCTACATGTCTCTACTACTGTTTTAACGGTATTAACTTTTTTCATTTTTTATTAACCGATTTACATCAACAATCAACAATGACAGTCATTTCCATAACAACAGAGAAACGTCACTTACAAAAGGTATACAGATTGTTTTTTTATTTAGAATTTACGTTTTAAATAAAATAGTATTTTCGAAACCGTTCGAAACTTAACTTTGACTTTACCTGTACAATAAAGGCATAATGAATTCCAGCTAAGTAAATTTCATAGTAACGAAAGAAGTGATTTAAAAATTATCATTGAAATTTAATTTTTAACTTCTGACTTTGAAGGCCGATAGCTCCATGACGAAGACAGATAGGAAAAAAATTCAAATCAAGACTAGTTATTTTGAGCCTCTATAAGTTCTTGCAGTTTTGATCACACCTTTCTGGACACTGTATATATATATATATATATATATATATATATATATATATATACATATATATATATATATATATATATATATATATATATATATATATATATATATATATATATATATATATATATATATATATATATATATATATATATATATATATAAATAATGTAAAGAACCAGCGTCCTTTACGTATGCTTTTTAGCATAAATTATTTGCGGACCATCCTATATCTAAAATTTCAAAAGTTTACGCGATATTGCACAACGAATAATTTATTAATCACCGCTGACGTGTATTTCTAAAAACCCGTAAGTTTTTGCACGTCAGAAGGATTACAACCAATCGCAGAACGCATCCCCCGCACGGTAGCCGCGAAGCCGCCCACAAATGCACTTTTATAAACCCGCGACGCGCGTGAAAAAATAAGAATCGAAGTAGATTCAAGTCAAGCCGATATCCAGCCGCCGCCACCGTACCGTTTGCTTCGTGTAAGCACCGACCTGTTATTCACCGTCGAAGAGTCCATCGCGATCGTGTGATAACGCGCACCACATCGCACCGGGCAACCTAAAGTTTAATCCTGTACTGCCATTGATAGACACGTAAGTTGTAAAGTTATAGAATCTGACAATTTACAATCAAACACTACAGAACGTAAATAACGCCGGGCTGAGTCTCCAGGAGTTATACCAAGTACACTAACACCTAGAGTGCCACGCAGGGTAGATCCCGACGTCACTCGCAAATACAAAGTACACTAACAGCTAGAGTGCCACGCAGGGTAGATCCCGACGTCACTCGCAAATACTTGAGGGTGAAGGGTTGTTACAGGGATGTAAAGACCTGCGACCTTTCTCTTAGTCTATCCAGTTAAGACAGGCCGTCGCCTACGTCTTCTGAGTATTACTGAGATCCCGCTCGAAACTCATACATACAGACCAACACAATAACCATACACGGTGTCTTTAATCGCAGGAGAGTACACCCGAAACCTGTTGTATAAATTTGTAGTCAATATAACCATCGCAAACACCTAGTGTGATATCGTTTGTAAATAAATTAGATAGTACGTAAATTATCCAATATTTACCTTAAACCTATTAAAGTCGTTTTAGAGTAGTTTTAATATCAAGTATTTTGTTCCCTTGATTGATTGTAGATAATTAGACTTAGTATCGAAATCCGTAATTAATTCCGTTAGATAAATAATCTAATTGCCTAATCAAACCGGTTATAATTAAAGAAAGACAGTCCCGAGATCTCGCATTTGCATACGCGCATTTCGCGTATATTATTTCCTGGGAGTACGACATACTCGCTTCAGCGCTCCAGAGTTACTGAAGGATAAGCACGATATTGATTTTCAGTCCCCGAAACGATTCGAGTTCATTGCGCTGGCGCCTCCGACCAAAAACGGTATCGAGACTACCACTCGCTTCTGTAAATACAGGACCGTAACATAAATTTTACGTATTAGGTAAGGAGTAGATTAAAATAATATCTCTGTTCACAGAAGCGACTACGCACACAGTAACAGCCGCACCAGGAGAACGAGAGTGAGGAGCCGCCAGGACCAAGAAGGCCCAATACATTTTGAGTTGATGTTAATTCCAGTTTTTATTATATTGTTAACTGTATTTAATATACGTTATAAACCGCTTTAAGAGATTTATTTAAGGTGACAGTGTTAAGCCTATCCAGTAATTAATACGAACCACACCCGTTTATAAAATAAATTATAAACACGATTGAGCAAAGCCGAGGCAAAATAAAACCGCGTTGGGTTACCAAACCAGAAGGCGCGTAAATAATAATCATTTAATTAAAACGTAATAGACATATATATATATATATATATATATATATATATATATATATATATATATATATATATATATATATATATATATATATATATATATATATATATGTGTACCTGCATAGGACAAACGAATAGACGTATCAACGTGAGAAAAGAAGAGCACCACAAGGCTGCATAGAAGAACCTACCCACGACATTACTTGCACAACATGTAAAGCAGTACATCACATGTAATTGATTTTGAAAACACAAACATGATAGCCAACATACAACAGAAAACACATCTTATTACACCGACGACCGGACACTTGGTAAACAGAAAATTACCACCAAAAAAATGGAGAAATCGACAACAAAAAGGAAAGCCGCAAAAAAGTAAAAGTGAAAGTGAAGGATATGTAAATTCCACCGACCTACAATGAAGACAACAGTTCAATTCGACTCACTAGTGCGAAATTATTTTGACACACTGGGTATATGTATTCTTGTATTGTGCGTAGAACGTATTCTGGATGTTCTATGAACGTGAGTTTGTACGATAACACTTTTTTTTTGTGTACGTAATGTAAATAAAGCGTTAAGTATAATGTAAAATAGTATTTAAATGTTATATGAAGATTTTAAAGTACTAAATTTGATTGAGAAATAATGTTTTAGTAACACCCCTGTTGTTTAAAATTACTGTAAACGTGTAGCGTGTGAATTTATATGTTGATAGTATATTAATGTGTTTGTATATTTCTGCATGTATAAATGTCGTGATATTGCATAATGGAAATTTTGATTCATGCTCAAGGACAAACAAATGGTGTTAAAATTTGCTAAATTGTACGGAAGGAAAACTCGCGCATACGGGGGACTTTCATTAAAAGTTGAATCTAGATCTGGACATTATGTGGAGTTGACTTGAAGGGATATTTGTAAACATTTCAAGATGGCAGCGATTTTCTAGTTTCTGTTGCGTTGGTTCTCTTTGCCCAGTTTGTGCGCAGTAATACAAAACTCCCTTGGAATAGGTTTTTTGTGCTTTAAGCGGGAAAAATATGATGAGGTTAGGCAAAATGGATGAACGCAGGTATATAAGGGAGAGAGTGACACGGCACGACACGAGACACTCGGGCTAAGAGTTATACTTAAGAGAGTGGTCGCACGCGAATAGTTTTGTGAGATCATAACGATATGTGCTGGTTCTTATTTGTAAATAATTACTGTCAGAGTGCATATTACTTTACTGCAAAACCCTATTTTGGGGATGAAGTATTTAAACATTTACAAATGAAGTGATTAATTGAGAATTGGAATAATAATAATGTCGTTTATTAAAATGTGAAAAAAGAACAAAAAGAACTATTTCGTTATGAAAATACGCATGACTTTTAAAAATATTTGTTGGCATGTTTGTAAAAGTGTTTGGTAGGCTGTTATATATTTGGAAATATTATATGAAAACGATCTCTCAAACAGTTAGTTTTGTCATGGATTAGAACTAAATTTTATTTTATCGGAGATTTATTAAGTTAATGAAATAGTACCAGAGTGATATTTCCGTCTGTTAGTCATATTTAGCCTTCTCAACTCTTTTAATTTGCATGTTATATGATAAAACTTCCTGATGCCATGTAATAGCCGTATGCGGGCATTTTGAATCTTTTGAATTCATCTGCAATACCATAGACGCAATCACAATAATTAAATTATGAAAGAACCAAGGCTTCACATAGCAAACTTTGATCAAGGAACCTGTCGAATATTGTAAATCAGTTTCACATTACTACACGCTTTACTTATAATTCGAGACACAACTTTTAAATCGTAAACCAAAGTAAATATGTAAACCCAGTTCTTTACACAAACATCATGTATAGGTTTGGTACTTTTTACCTTTAAATTAAGATTTCTCTTACATAATCTCTTTATTTAGGTTTCCCACATAGAATCATTGCCCATTTCATAGGATTGATCTCAAGCCCATGGTTTTCTGAAACCTGTACTAGACGTTGTAAGTCTGTATTTATGCAAAACTGCGAACTCCACATCAGATGCATAAAATTCATGCTGAATTTGGATGTCATAAGCATACTGGTGATACTTTACATACCTCAAGGATCTATAAAGGTCACTAGTATGAATTATAACAAGTATAAGTCCTAACATAAATCCTTGAGGTACGCCACATGTTACACCTAACTGCACAGAGGCCTTATCGCCGGATTGTGTAGGAGGCGGTATATTAAGGTTAATTAAGTGCTTTGTTTGCTCTGATATGATCTCCAAAACCCTCGATAGAACTGGAAGAACACTGATCGGTCGTAAGTCATTAAAAGTTTGTGGGGAAGCAGTCTTTGACAGTGAAACAATTTTTGCACCTTTCCATGCTTTAGCAAAAACGTTATGTCTGAAACAGAAATTAATTATAAATGTGATATGCGGTGTAATTATTTGACTACAAAGAATTACAATTTTAATGTTAATGCTGTCTAACCCTATGGACTT
Organism: Vesta saturnalis; assembly: GCA_036346205.1. Lineage (NCBI taxonomy): Eukaryota > Metazoa > Arthropoda > Insecta > Coleoptera > Lampyridae > Vesta > Vesta saturnalis. Next base: position 322,693 of record JARFJB010002342.1, on the reverse strand, counting down.
AGTTTTAGTTCTATAAATATGTTTTAGGATATCAACTGCTATTTAGTTTTTCAAAATATAAGAAGTGTTTAAGCAGATTTATAATTAACACCAAACATCGAATTAAAAAAGTATTGTGTATACAGAATCGCGGGAACCTCAAGTAATTCTTTATATAACTAAATAAAGGCGTGCTAAGCATTTATGGATTTAGGTGAACAGTATTGGAGATTAATACTATTGAGTTAAAAATATGTGCGATTTTTAACAGCAATAAATCGGCCGATTATAAATATTTAAAAATTTAGTGGGCAAGTGTAGTTAAAATATTTAGTAAGAAACATTTATTTTGAAGGGCATTTAGTAAATCGGACATTTAAGTTAGCGAGTACGCGACTGCCAAGTACGTAAATATTTGGGTCGTTATCAGTGACAAGTGTGGATGCATATTAAGGATTATTAAGAATAAATCTACCCCATTGGATACCACATTACGCCGGATAAAGGACTACGGAATTTATATACATGTAAGAATAATTTTAGATCTTGAGTGGTAAAAGTTTGATTAGTCCATAAGAATTAGTTTTCTTCCTGTATGTCGTGCTCCTCGGAAGCAATATCTGTAAATATTTTTTAAAAATTGGTTAATACAGTTGGATTAGTTAACTTATTTTTTTGTTTTGGTTTAAATTGTGATTGCTTACAATTTAAAGTTTTAAAAGAGAACCAATATCATAACATTTCATTATTTTCTGTGTATGAAATTACGTAAAGGATTACATCGCTTACAAATAATCAACATTTTGATTGACCTAAAAATTCTTTATTTTGTGTCGATCGATTAGGAAATTTAATTAGTATTCTCCAATAACCATTGAATGCACAATACTAATTTACTAATTTATTTATTAAGCAAACATTGCAGATTTGAATTACAGCGATTCATTGATGCTTGTAAATGTTTAAATACAGTTTAATGATAAAGACAGATTTCGCCTGTTAGCCCGAAATTTTTAGAGGTTGCGCACCGGGATGCCACTTCAAACCCACACGGATATTTACTGTTCGATTTAAAGCAGAATACTCCGGACGTGCTACACTATAGAACAAATTTATTTGGGCCTCAAGGCATTTTCCATGTATATATAGCCAAAAAAGGATTTAAACCTCACAGTCATAAAGATTACATCGTATATGGTGGCGCTAGCCAGATTAAGTAAAGGTCAACATGACGCTTTATTGAAATGTCTGGATAGTAAGCAGGGGGATTGTATCTGTGAGTGTGCACTCACTTTAAAAGTCATTCACCTCAGTCAGCTGCTCAGAAGCATGGACTCTCTCAACATATGCACAATTTAAGACGATTGGCTCAGATGATTATTTTACCATTGGATTTTATACAACGCTTACAGGCGCCAAACGTCACAAAAAACAACATTTTAACGCAGCTGGGTAACGGCATGGATAAAGCTTTAAAAACCAAAATAACTGACCATGACAAATGAAAGTACAATCAAGTTCTTCAAAGATATCTACACTTTTCCAATCAATTACGTCAACCCGCTAGTATAATAATCAGCGGCGATGCTGATGGTATTAAAGATTTGCCGAAACGCAAAGACCTGGCAGACGACGAAATAGTATCAACTCTTCCGGTTTCATATAGGAAGAAAGCTGAGGCTTCCTTGCGTATACTGAATACGGTCGGTGATGTATTTTGGGATAAAAAGGGCACTGTCACAATAAAAGGCGAGGTCATTCCACATTCCAACATTATCGATCTGGTTCAAAAAACGTTAACACAGCGAAAAACTAAAAACCCACACGGCTGGCAACAGTTTGCGAAATACATTAAAGAAATAAATATACCACGAGAGCTCACCGGAAATACTCTATGACTTGATACTGCTGTATCACCTAACCTTATATGGACCCTTACAGCTATGGATGAGAATTCCGATGCTGATAGAGAATCGCGGGAAACACCCAGAAGAGCCTCTCGAAGAAACAGGCTTTCACTGGATTGGGATACGTGGCGAACATAATATGGATGCTGTACACTATGATGCGCGCATTCTGCAGAGTTTTCTTGTATAACACCTTTAGCTAGCGCTGTATAAGGCAGATATGGTGAAGTGGCTGCATGCTCAGAAAGCTATTCATAAATCAGGAAAAAGTTTCTGCGCAATAGGTATATTGTGAACAACATTTACGAGCTGTGGCAAGCGAATCTTTATGATCTGCGAACTTTAAGTAAACACAATAGTGACTACAATTATATGGTACGGTTGATGTCTGTTTGAAAGTATTTCTAAACATCTTCATGCTCCAGCTCGAGAATTGTCTCAGACAAAATATCATTGTCATTTAAGACATTTAGCTTTTCTTGAACTGTTATACTTTGGTTTAGATCTGTTAAAAATGGACTACTCATTTCAAGAATTAGCAGATGTGCATTTTATTTATGGCCTTGCCAACGAGAATACTATGTTAGCTGTGCGTCTGTATGCTGAACGTTTTCCAGCTCGGCGCATTCCAAATAGGAAGACTTTTTCGAGAATTCATGAGCGCTTATGTGCGACCGGCTCGTTAAAACCTTGTACCTCCAGCGGAAGAACTCGAAAGGTAAGATTTTTAAATAAGTGTAATCAGAACTTGTTACTCCACTGATCCATTTTATTTACCAACGAAGCTGGATTTATAAGGGACGGTAT